>CM051236.1:518920738-518960579 GCA_027917425.1 Gastrophryne carolinensis | reverse complement strand
CATCCCCCGACACTACATGTCCCAGCATCCCCAGACACTACATGTCCCAGCATCCCCAGACACTACATGTCCCAGCATCCCCAGACACTACATGTCCCAGCATCCCCCCCAGACACTACATGTCCCAGCATCCCCCGACACTACATGTCCCAGCATCCCCAGACACTACATGTCCCAGCATCCCCAGACACTACATGTCCCAGCATCCCCCCAGACACTACATGTCCCAGCATCCCCCCAGACACTACATGTCCCAGCATCCCCAGACACTACATGTCCCAGCATCCCCCCAGACACTACATGTCCCAGCATCCCCCGACACTACATGTCCCAGCATCCCCAGACACTACATGTCCCAGCATCCCCCCAGACACTACATGTCCCAGCATCCCCAGACACTACATGTCCCAGCATCCCCAGACACTACATGTCCCAGCATCCCCAGGCACTACATGTCCCAGCATCCCCCTCCCCAGACACTACATGTCCCAGCATCCTCCCCAGACACTACATGTCCCAGCATCCCCCCAGACACTACATGTCCCAGCATCCCCAGGCACTACATGTCCCAGCATCCCCCTCCCCAGACACTACATGTCCCAGCATCCTCCCCAGACACTACATGTCCCAGCATCCCCCCCAGACACTACATGTCCCAGCATCCCCCGACACTACATGTCCCAGCATCCCCCGACACTACATGTCCCAGCATCCCCCCCAGACACTACATGTCCCAGCATCCCCCGACACTACATGTCCCAGCATCCCCCGACACTACATGTCCCAGCATCCCCCCCAGACACTACATGTCCCAGCATCCCCAGACACTACATGTCCCAGCATCCCCCGACACTACATGTCCCAGCATCCCCCGACACTACATGTCCCAGCATCCCCAGACACTACATGTCCCAGCATCCCCAGACACTACATGTCCCAGCATCCCCAGACACTACATGTCCCAGCATCCCCCCAGACACTACATGTCCCAGCATCCCCAGACACTACATGTCCCAGCATCCCCCCCAGACACTACATGTCCCAGCATCCCCCCCAGACACTACATGTCCCAGCATCCCCCTCCCCAGACACTACATGTCCCAGCATCCCCCTCCCCAGACACTACATGTCCCAGCATCCCCCTCCCCAGACACTACATGTCCCAGCATCCCCAGACACTACATGTCCCAGCATCCCCCTCCCCAGACACTAGATCTCCCAGCATCCCCAGACACTACATCACCCAGCATGCCCCTCCCCAGACACTACATCTCCCAGCATCCCCACAGACACTACATCAGATTGTTGTATAATATTTGGAGAATCTTCTTGGGGCAGCCAATCGGTTTTCGGCTTTGAACGGAATCAGTAATCTGGTTGCTAGGGGCGACTGCGCCATGTTTCTTTTCAGCCAACGTGGTGATCCCTCCTGTGTAGGCTTCCTGCGCCCCTCCTGGTGCCCGCTGCTGGCCTATGATAGAGGATTATCTATTATTCCTGGATTGTGAGCGGAGGAGCCGGATGTGCTCGCTGTCCTGATGTGTGTGCTCCGTGCAGGCACCGCGGGATGCCGCTGACCATGTGACAGGGGCCCACCGGGGTAACTGCTCTGATGCCTCTGTTCCTATGTTATACCCAATGGCCTCCATTCCATAAAGGTAGAAAAAATTCAATTCATAAGAAAAAAGCCTGAGAATGTCACTGTTACTGAATCACCGGATAAAAAGACAATGAAAGTCACTGTTACTGAATCACCGGATAAAAAGACAATGAAAGTCACTGTTACTGAATCACCGGATAAAAAGACAATGAAAGTCACTGTTACTGAATCACCGGATAAAAAGACAATGAAAGTCACTGTTACTGAATCACCGGATAAAAAGACAATGAAAGTCACTGTTACTGAATCACCGGATAAAAAGACAATGAAAGTCACTGTTACTGAATCACCGGATAAAAAGACAATGAAAGTCACTGTTACTGAATCACCGGATAAAAAGACAATGAAAGTCACTGTTACTGAATCACTAGATAAAAAGACAATGAAAGTCACTGTTACTGAATCACCAGATGAAAAGACAATGAAAGTCACTGTTACTGAATCACTAGATAAAAAGACAATGAAAGTCACTGTTACTGAATCACCAGATGAAAGGCAATGAAAGTCACTGTTACTGAATCACCAGATAAAAAGACAATGAAAGTCACTGTTACTGAATCACCAGATAAAAAGACAATGAAAGTCAATGGCAGCTTTTACTACAGTGTAGAAAGGAGGAAACAGTTCTCTACTTTTCTTAGGAGTAAAAAATGTCATTGACTTTCATTGTCTTTTTATCTGGTGATTCAGTAACAGTGACTTTCATTGTCTTTTTATCTGGTGATTCAGTAACAGTGACTTTCATTGTCTTTTTTTCTAGTGATTCAGTAACAGTGACTTTCATTGACTTTTTATCTGGTGATTCAGTAACAGTGACTTTCATTGTCTTTTTTTCTAGTGATTCAGTAACAGTGACTTTCTCAGGCTTTTTTCTCATGAATTGAATCTTTTACTACCATGAGATATTTTTTTTTTCTACCTTTATTGAATTGAGGCCATTAGGTTTATATATGACTCACAGAGCCTTTATCTTATTGGCTGTATATCTCTGTGCTCGCTGTTTGTACATGCAGAAGAGGGGTGTTGCTGGAAAGCTCTAAAAACATGTCTCACTATATAGAGATAGAATTATACAGAATAAGCCTCTCTCTTAAAGTGGACCAACACCCAGGATTTTGACTATCCTGGGTCTTGGTCCACTTCAGGGGGGCACCCCGATTAGGGGTGCCCCGCTGTGTAAAACCCCCCAGAAACCCCCCAAAACTCACCTCACCACGCTCCCACGTAGCCACGGACAAGCGGGTGACAGCGCGTCCGCCGCCGCCTCCCGCGCGCCCCTCTGACAGTGCGCGCGCCCGCGCCGGCCATTCACCCAGTTTTTTGGGGCTTTTGGGGGGGGTCCCTCACCGCGGGACATCCCGATCTCGGATGTCCCGCGGTGAGGGAGGTACAAAAGATGGCAACTCCACATCCGTAGGCAAAGTTCCTGTTAATCCGGACCTTCACCATGATTTAATGAAAAGCCCAAAACCTTTAAAAAGCTGTTCCCCAGCATCTAACATTAATATATTTTAAGTTTTTAGTCACTTACTTATTATTCTTTCCCCCACTGGGAGACTGCAACTCTGTTCAGGACTCGGGCGTCGCCATCTTGACTCAGAAGCATCACATACTGAGGAGAGAGCGGGATAAAGTGCAGGGGGCGGGGTGCTTGCACAGACAGAGCAAAGCTGGGGTCAGGGAAAGGACAGCAATCCCAGAATGCAGAGCAACACAGTGAGAAGACACTTCCTGTTTGCAGGCAGCCTGAGACTCCATGGGCCACCATCTTGGATGTTTAAAGGCTTATAACATGCAGTAGATGCAGGTAGGATGATTTTTAATGTGAGCAATCTGTATGTACAGGGGGGGGGGGGGAACATACAAGATAGGCTCTTATTCAGGGTGAAGGTCCGGATTAATGTGAGCAATCTGTATGTACAGGGGAGGAAACATACAAGATAGGATCTTATTCAGGGTGAAGGTCCGGATTAATGTGAGCAATCTGTGTGTACGGGGGGGGAAACATATAAGATAGGCTCTTATTCAGGGTGAAGGTCCGGATTAATGTGAGCAATCTGTATGTACAGGGGAGGAAACATACAAGATAGGCTCTTATTCAGGGTGAAGGTCCGGATTAGTGTGAGCAATCTGTGTGTACAGGGGGGGGGGGGGGGACATATAAGATAGGCTCTTATTCAGGGTGAGGGTCCAGATTAATGTGGGCAATCAGTATGTACCGGGGGGAACATACAAGATATGCTCTGATTCAGGGTGAGGGTCTAGATTAATGTGGGCAATCTGTATGTACGGGGGGGAACATACAAGATAGGCTCTTATTCAGGGTGAAGGTCCGGATTAATGTGGGCAATCAGTATGTACCGGGGGGAACATACAAGATAGGCTCTGATTCAGGGTGAGGGTCAAGATTAATGTGGGCAATCTGTATGTACAGGGGGGAACATACAAGATAGGCTCTTATTCAGGGTGAAGGTCCGGATTAATGTGGGCAATCTGTATGTACAGGGTGTGGGAAACATATAAGATAGGCTCTTATTCAGGGTGAAGGTCCGGATTAATGTGGGCAATCTGTATGTACGGGGGGAACATACAAGATAGGCTCTTATTCAGGGTGAGGGTGAGGGTCCGGATTAATGTGAGCAATCTGTATGTACGGGGGGAACATACAAGATAGGCTCTTATTCAGGGTGAGGATCCGGATTAATGTGGGCAATCTGTATGTACGGGGGGGGGGGCATATAAGATAGGCTCTTATTCAGAGTGAAGGACTGCTTTAAAATACATGACTTTTCTCTGCTCCTTCCCGGCAGAGAGATGCAACAATTTGATACAATGTATGAGTTTGTTTGCTCAGCACATGTAACAACATTGTAACAAATGGCAGCTGTGCAGGGCCAGGAGAAATTGCTACTACTCTCACTCATAGGAGTATTTATATGGAGCCAAGGCTTCAGGATGCGTGTTTGAGAAAATGTACGCGTATATTACGCTAAATTCTGCTTTAATGTGACCTCTGCTCAGGTCGCGTTCTATTGCATTGTATATACAGATACTCGTATGTTAATACTGTTTCCATTGATGCCAGTTATGTAGCGCGGCTGTTGCTACATAGACAGTGCAATCAGAGCCTCACCATTGCATTGTATATACATGTGAATTAGAGCATTGGATGCAGTGCATTATGGGTTATGTGAGGTCAGCTGTGTATCGGTATATCCATTGTCTCGGGCTACATGTTGCACTGTCCCAAACTTCAGTCCGTTGACCCTGTAGTTCCTATGTTATTAGTAAAAGTATTAGAGCATTGGAGATGTAGAGAACAAATGTGGGTGTGGCAATAGCGATGTGATGTAAGCACACTGTGCTCTTTACATATATAATAGTTAAAAAGATAAGTGCATTGTTGTGTGTCTAGTTACTACCAGCACAAAGTGTGACCAGAAAAAGGGGGTGATAGATGCTGCAGGCTAAGAGCGTCTCCAGCCTGCCAACACATAGTGTGACCAGAAAAAGGGGCGAGAGATGCTGCAGGCTAAAAGCGTCTCCAGCCTGTCTGCACATAATGTGATCAGAAAAAGGGGGTGATCTGCAGGCTAAGAGCCTCTCCAGCCTTCCAGCACATAGTCTGACCAGAAAAAGGGGACGAGAGATGCTGCAGGCTAAGAGCGTCTCCAGCCTGCCAGAACATAGTGTAACCAGAAAAAGGGATGAGAGATGCTGCAGGCTAAGAGCGTCTCCAGCCTGCTAGCACATAGTGTAACCAGAAAAAGGGGGTGAGAGATGCTGCAGGCTAAGAGCGTCTCCAGTCTGCCAGAACATAGTGTAAGCAGAAAAAGGGGTGAGAGGTGCTGCAGGCCAAAAGTGTCTCCAGCCTGCCAGCACATAGTGTGACCAGAAAAAGGGGGTGAGAGATGCTGCAGGCTAAGAGCCTCTGCTGCCTGCCGGCACATAGTGTAACCAGAAAAAGGGGTAAGAGATGCTGTAGGCTAAGAACGTCTCCAGCCTGCCAGCACATAGTGTGACCAGAAAAAGGGGGTGAGGGATTCTGCAGGCTAAGAGCGTCTCCAGCCTGCCAGCACAGAAAAAGAGGGTGAGGGATGCTGTCCCGTGTTTATTTTTTTTTCCACTAAGACCTTTGCACAACATTAATAAAACACTTACAGGATGCAGTATGATGTTCGAATGGCAGCCGTATGGCTCCCTGGTGCTCTCCAGCGGTGAGCCCAAGGTGGATGGGTTAAATGTGAAGGAAAGAAATTCCTATGTGTGCGCAAGAATACACTGGCCACCTATAATTGTTGAGCACCCCCGGTGCAAGTGCGGGGATTAGGGTGGGTTTGTGTATCCAGGTGCCCCATCCCCGCTCTGATGAAGTGGGTGATGTGCCCACGGAACGCGTGGCTCCTGGTGCGGTAGGCGGTGGGGAGACTTCACACGTCTTATTTTCATGATACCTTGGCTTTATTTCTGGTGATGTTTTTTGTGATAGATTTGTGATATTATTTTTTGGTTGGTATTGTGATATATATCAGTGGTTCCCCTTTGGGATGCCTAATAATATATACAGTATTCAATACAATATCATCGGTGAATAGAGTAGATTGATATGTTTATGAGTTGTTATGGTTGGGAATATTAATTCTTAATTTATTGTTTGACTAGTAGCACTTTATAAATATATAGATTTTATAATGATCCGGATCATAGGCAGGATTTGCACATTTAGTACTTTATGAATATATAGATTTTATAGTGATCCGGATCATAGGCAGGATTTGCACATGTTTATACTTTATAAATATATAGATTTTATAGTGATCCGGATCATAGGCAGGATTTGCACATTTAGTACTTTATGAATATATAGATTTTACAGTGATCCGGATCATAGGCAGGATTTGCACATGTTTATACTTTATAAATATATAGATTTTATAGTGATCCGGACCATAGGCAGGATTTGCACATGTTTAGTACTTTATAAATATATAGATTTTACAGTGATCCGGATCATAGGCAGGATTTGCACATGCTCAGTTGCACTGTTGGAACACTATGTTGAATGATTTTAGCACATATATATATATCCAGGCATTTGATATCAGTTAGTGTGGTGAGACTCTCCCCATCACCTACACACCTTTATGTTGGTTTGTCCTGTGTGTTATTGTCCCGTTTATGTGTTTTTTTTAAGGGATTTTAATATGTTGAGTGTATTGTATGTAGTGATTATAAATATGTCATTAATAAAAATGTATTTTTTGATCAATTTATGAGTGTGAGAGTTGCCTCCCTACATGGATTTTTTTCCCTCCCCGCTCTGTAACACATCTGCCCTCTAATCGGTTGCACCTGTCGCCGGAGGATTGTGCGTCTCCGGGATGCCGCCGTGTAATGAAGCTCTGAGCAAACACCGGGCTTATGTTGGGGCTCCGAGAGGCACCACAAGTCCAGGAAGGGGCGGCGGGGAGACCCGGGTGCTTGTTCAGGTCCCCAGAGTCTACGCTCGGAGGTAGAGTGCGGCTCAGCGGCTCACAAATGAGAACTATAAATTATCTGGCTTCCCCAAAAAAAAAAAAAAGTCCAGGAGCTGCGATCGACCACCGATGGGCGGGGCTACGGCGGCGGCGGCTTAGCCGGAGAGATCTAATCCCGCTAAAGCTACCGATATAATGCTCAGGTCTGCTTCAGGGGGGGGGGGAAGGGGCTCAGGGTGATATTAACGGGTCAGAGGTCAGGCCGTAAAATGGGTTTTAAGTTATGGGAAAGCGTTCCCGGGGATCATTATTAGCGATGGCGACGCGCTCCCACCTTTCACGTCCGGACACGGGGTTTTTTTTTTTCTGGATATGTTTCTGGTCTTAGCTTGCTCCTATACATTTTCTATTTTCCATTTTATTTTTTTATTATATACATTTTATAATAATAATAAATATTATTTTTGTTATTGTTATTAATATTATTATCATTATTATTCTAATAATTAATTAAAAAGTATGTGTGTGTGTATATATATATATATATATATATATATATATATATATATATATATATATATATATATATTAAATATTATAGCAATAATAATAAATTAATAATAAAAATATATTAATTTAGTATTTATATTAGTATTATTATTATTATATGAATTAATTACAAAGATGTGTATATATAGTTTTTTTATATAATAAAATAAATATTAAAAAAAAATATATTTATATATATTTTTTTATTATTATTACTTTTATTATTTTATTATAATAGTTTAATAATAAAAGTATTAAATTTTTATTAAATTAATAATAATAACAAATAAATAAGTATGTGTATATATATATATATATATATATATATATATATATATATATAAATTTTTTTTAATTATTATAATAAAAAAGTATATTATTTTGTTATAACAATCATAATAACAATAAAATAAATAAGTATGTTTAAAATATATTTTTTAAAATATTCTAAATGTAATTACAAAAAAGTATATATATTTTTCCATTTATTATTTAGTTATCATAATAATAATGATTAATATATAGGATATATTATATAGCAGTATGCTTCTGTAGGCACATGGCCGGGGAGGGGCGAGCCCACCTACTTCTATTTGGGAGAACTGACAGCAACAAGTGAGTATACATAATCTCCAGCAAACCTTACTACTCGGGTCCATTTAAAGTGGACCAAAGCCCACGTCCCGACAGCCCTGGAATCTATAAGATTCCAGGGCTGCTAGATTCTCTGCCCCTGGGGCTTCCAGAATCGGGATGCCCCGCTGTGTGAAAGACCCCAGGTCGGCCAGAAACTCCCTTTCTTTCCCGGGCCATCGGTGCATGTGCAAGCAGTGGTGGCATCCCCACTATCCCTTTAGCAGGGCGCGACAGGTATTTGTGAATGGCCGGCGCTGGCTCGCTCCCTTTTAGAGGGAAGTGGAGGATGCGGCCGTCGCTGCCCTCGGATCCGCTCGCTTTAGACAAGCTCTTAGATGAAGGGGTGGGAGCGGACCCGAGTGTGCTGATTGGACAAGAGGCTGCACATGTGCTGCAGGGCCGCGGAAGGGTAAGCCAGATTGAACGACCTGGAGGGTGTCTCGATCCCGCAGCCTGGACGGATGTTGGAGAAACCTTGGGATCACCGGATCGTGGTGGGTTTCACACAGTGGGGCATCCCCTCAAGCTGCAACCCAGCCCTGGAATCATTCAGAGCCCAGCCCCGATCATAGATGCCCAGCCGTGTGATCTGGTGATCCCACAATTTTTGTGCTGTTTCCCGCCTGGCTGCGGGGGTCGAAACACACAGACACGGACATCCCAAATCAAATCCAGCATCTAAAGGGTTACTGGCAGCATTCTAACCGTGAGTTCTTACCGTCATTAGTGCTGCGTGCTTTTGTCAGAGCTGCTGATGAGCTCTGACCTGTTATGATGGAAGGTTTCTGGGGCTTGTAGTCAGTAGTTTTTAACTCAAGGCAAAGAAAGCTGCTCCCACTTTAACAACACAGAGCCACAGGAATATAAGAGACTTAGAAGTAGGTGAGCGCTGTAATGCAGCACTGGCGGTAGGTGAGCACTGTAATGCAGCACTGGTGGTAGGTGAGCGCTGTAATGCAGCACTGGTGGTAGGTGAGCGCTGTAATGTAGCACTGGTGGTAGGTGAGCACTGTAATGCAGCACTGGTGGTAGGTGAGCGCTGTAATGCAGCAGTGGTTGTAGGTGAGCGCTGTAATTCTGCACTGGCGGTAGGTGAGCGCTGTAATTCTGCACTGGCGGTAGGTGAGCGCTGTAATGCAGCACTGGTGGTAGGTGAGCGCTGTAATGCAGCACTGGTGGTAGGTGAGCGCTGTAATGCAGGACTGGTGGTAAGTGAGCGCTGTAATGTAGCACTGGTGGTAGGTGAGCGCTGTAATTCTGCACTGGCGGTAGGTGAGCGCTGTAATGCAGCACTGGTGGTAGGTGAGCGCTGTAATGCAGCACTGGTGGTAGGTGAGCGCTGTAATGCAGGACTGGTGGTAAGTGAGCGCTGTAATGTAGCACTGGTGGTAGGTGAGCGCTGTAATGCAGCAGTGGTTGTAGGTGAGCGCTGTAATGCAGGACTGGTGGTAGGTGGGCGCTGTAATGTAGCACTGGTGGTAGGTGAGCACTGTAATTCTGCACTGGTGGTAGGTGAGCGCTGTAATGCAGCACTGGTGGTAGGTGAGCGCTGTAATGCAGCACTGGTGGTAGGTGAGCGCTGTAATGTAGCACTGGTGGTAGGTGAGCACTGTAATGTAGCACTGGTGGTAGGTGAGCACTGTAATTCTGCACTGGCGGTAGGTGAGCGCTGTAATGCAGCACTGGTGGTAGGTGAGCGCTGTAATTCAGCACTGGCAGTAGGTGAGCACTTTATTGTAGCACTGGTGGTAGGTGAGCGCTGTAATGTAGCACTGGTGGTAGGTGAGCGCTGTAATGTAGCACTGGTGGTAGGTGAGCGCTGTAATTCTGCACTGGTGGTAGGTGAGCACTGTAATTCTGCACTGGTGGTAGGTGAGCGCTGTAATTCTGCACTGGTGGTAGGTGAGCACTTTATTGTAGCACTGGTGGTAGGTGAGCACTTTATTGTAGCACTGGTGGTAGGTGAGCGCTGTAATTCTGCACTGGTGGTAGGTGAGCACTTTATTGCAGTTCCCAATTCAAGGTCCCCTTGAGATTCCATAGCCGGATCTGCAATGTATTTGTAAAGCTGGAGGACGCATGTGAGGCCTTGTAATCCCTGCAGCAGTGATTGATGGCGCCCCCCCCCCCCCCCCCCGCAGCGTCAATGGTGGGCAAGCTTTGATGTGCAAACTGCACATGCAGCGCCGAGCGCTTCAAAGCCCCACGCACGCCCCGCACAGGGGGGGGGACACTGTAAAAAATAATTGCCTCCTTCAGCTTATTATTTATGGATCCCTCACCTGCACTTAGGCCCATCATCTCTTATACAGGCTCTAACTGCCACACAGGACATCAACTGACTCTTCCCTGTCACCATGGAAACATCAGACTCTGCTCTCCCCTACTGATTGTTTCCTCCATGACCCCTTGGAGTCAGTATTCAGGCTAAAGCTCACACCTTCCTCCAGTGTCCAGCAGCCGGAGCCCCAGAGCATTCACTGTATTCAGACTAAAGCTCACACGTTCCTCCAGTGTCCAGCAGGGAGAGCATTCACTGTATTCAGACTAAAGCTCACACGTTCCTCCAGTGTCCAGCAGGGGGAGCTCCGGAGCATTCACTGTATTTAGACCAAAGCTCACACGTTCTTCCAGTGTCCAGCAGGGGGAGCATTCACTGTATTCAGGCTAAAGCTCACATGTTCCTCCAGTGTCCAGCAGGGGGAGCTCCGGAGCATTCACTGTATTCAGGCTAAAGCTCACATGTTCCTCCAGTGTCCAGCAGGGGGAGCTCCTGAGCATTCACTGTATTCAGACTAAAGCTCACATGTTCCTCCAGTGTCCAGCAGGGGGAGCATTCACTGTATTCAGACTAAAGCTCACATGTTCCTCCAGTGTCCAGCAGAGGGAGCTCCTGAGCATTCACTGTATTCAGACTAAAGCTCACATGTTCCTCCAGTGTCCAGCAGGGGGAGCTCCTGAGCATTCACTGTATTCAGACTAAAGCTCACATGTTCCTCCAGTGTCCAGCAGGGGGAGCATTCAATGTATTCAGACTAAAAGCTCACATGTTCCTCCAGTGTCCAGCAGGGGGAGCTCCTGAGCATTCACTGTATTCAGACTAAAGCTCACATGTTCCTCCAGTGTCCAGCAGGGGGAGCTCCTGAGCATTCACTGTATTCAGACTAAAGCTCACATGTTCCTCCAGTGTCCAGCAGGGGGAGCTCCTGAGCATTCACTGTATTCAGACTAAAGCTCACATGTTCCTCCAGTGTCCAGCAGGGGGAGCTCCTGAGCATTCACTGTATTCAGACTAAAGCTCACATGTTCCTCCAGTGTCCAGCAGGGGGAGCATTCACTGTATTCAGACTAAAGCTCACATGTTCCTCCAGTGTCCAGCAGGGGGAGCTCCGGAGCATTAACTGTATTCAGACAAATGGTCACATGTTCCTCCAGTGTCCAGCAGGGGGAGCTCCTGAGCATTCACTGTATTCAGACTAAAGCTCACATGTTCCTCCAGTGTCCAGCAGGGGGAGCTCCCGAGCATTCACTGTATTCAGACTAAAGCTCACATGTTCCTCCAGTGTCCAGCAGGGGGAGCCCCTGAGCATTCACTGTATTCAGACTAAAGCTCACATGTTCCTCCAGTGTCCAGCAGGGGGAGCTCCGGAGCATTAACTGTATTCAGACAAATGGTCACATGTTCCTCCAGTGTCCAGCAGGGGGAGCTCCTGAGCATTCACTGTATTCAGACTAAAGCTCACATGTTCCTCCAGTGTCCAGCAGGGGGAGCTCCCGAGCATTCACTGTATTCAGACTAAAGCTCACATGTTCCTCCAGTGTCCAGCAGGGGGAGCCCCTGAGCATTCACTGTATTCAGACTAAAGCTCACATGTTCCTCCAGTGTCCAGCAGGGGGAGCTCCTGAGCATTCACTGTATTCAGACTAAAGGTCACATGTTCCTCCAGTGTGCAGCAGGGGGAGCTCCTGAGCATTCACTGTATTCAGACTAAAGCTCACATGTTCCTCCAGTGTCCAGCAGGGGGAGCTCCTGAGCATTCATTGTATTCAGACTAAAGCTCACATGTTCCTCCAGTGTCCAGCAGGGGGAGCTCCTGAGCATTCACTGTATTCAGACTAAAGCTCACATGTTCCTCCAGTGTCCAGCAGGGGGAGCATTCACTGTATTCAGACTAAAGCTCACATGTTCCTCCAGTGTCCAGCAGGGGGAGCTCCGGAGCATTCACTGTATTCAGACTAAAGCTCACATGTTCCTCCAGTGTCCAGCAGGGGGAGCATTCACTGTATTCAGACTAAAGCTCACATGTTCCTCCAGTGTCCAGCAGGGGGAGCTCCCGAGCATTCACTGTATTCAGACTAAAGCTCACATGTTCCTCCAGTGTCCAACAGGGGGAGCTCCGGAGCATTCACTGTATTCAGACTAAAGCTCACATGTTCCTCCAGTGTCCAGCAGGGGGAGCTCCCGAGCATTCACTGTATTCAGACTAAAGCTCACATGTTCCTCCAGTGTCCAGCAGGGGGAGCTCCCGAGCATTCACTGTATTCAGACTAAAGCTCACATGTTCCTCCAATGTCCAACAGGGGGAGCTCTGGAGCATTCACTGTATTCAGACTGAAGCTCCTCTTCCGGTCACTGTGACACTGTGTGACCAGCAGAAGCTCCGCGCCTTCCAGTCACCGTGACACTGTGTGGCCAGCAGAAGCTCCGCCCCCTCCGGTCACCGTGTATGGGCCCTGTAATGTTACAGTAACTCTGTGATATTAAAGTTCTCCAGACCTGATGCTACAAATCCCTGGGCTTGTTCCCTCGGCGCGCTGGCGATATTTTTAATATCATGTTATTAAAGAGGCGTTTCCCGTGTTTTCATTCCGGGCACATTGTCAGGCCGCACGGAGCTAGTTTTAATGTCCGACTGTCGAGATCGTCCGCCGCCACCTCATCCCATTAATTCCCGCCGTGTCGGCGTACGGATCCCGCGCCACCATGACTGCGACTTGGCAGCCGCCGCTACTCCGCCCCCTACAGGTCTCACTGCAACCAACAATGCCGCGTGTGTGGGGACTGCATGCAAGAGAGACCCTGCTCATACCTCTGTGCTGTGATGTCATCAAGCATGTTACTAACTCATGCCTCTGCGCTGTGATGTCATCAAGCATGCTACTAACTCAGGCCTCTGTACTGTGATGTCATCAGGCATGTTACTAACTCATGCCTCTGCGCTGTGATGTCATCAAGCATCCTACTAGCTCATGCCTCTGTGCTGTGATGTCACCAGGCATCCTGTCTCATGCCTGTGCTCTGTGATGTCACCAGGCATCCTGCCTTATGCCTCTGTGCTGTGATGTCACCAGGCATCTTACCAGCTCATGTCTCTGTGATGTGATGTCACCAGGCATCGTAGCTCATGCTTCTGTGCTGTGATGTCACCAGGCATCCTAGATCATGCCTCTGTGCTGTGATGTCACCAGGCATCCTAGATCATGCCTCTGTGCTGAGATGTCACCAGGCATCCTAGCTCATGTCTCTGTGATGTGATGTCACCAGGCATCCTAGCTCATGCCTCTGTGATGTGATGTCACCAGGCATCCTACTAACTCATGCCTCTGTGCCATGATGTCACCAGGCTTCCTAGCTCATGCCTCTGCGCTGTGATGTCACCAGGCATCCTGGCTCTTGCCCCCGTGCTGTGATGTCACCAGGAATCCTAGCTCATGCCTCTGCGCTGTGATGTCACCAGGCATCCTGCTCATGCCCCTGTGCTGTGATGTCACCAGGCATCCTAGCTCATGTCTCTGCGCTGTGATGTCACCAGGCATCCTAGCTCATGCCTCTGTGCTGTGATGTCACCAGGCATGCTACTAACTCATACCTGTGCACTGTGATGTCATCAAGCATACTACTAGCTCATGCCTCTGTATTGTGATGTCATCAAGCATGCTGCTAACTCAAGCCTCTGTGCTGTGATGTCATCAAGCATGCTACTAACACAGTCCTCTGTGCTGTGATGTCATCAATCTCGTTACTAACTCAGGCCTCTGTGCTGTGATGTCACCAGGTATCCTACTAGCTTATGCCTCTGTGCTGTGATGTCATCAAGCATACTACTAGCTCATGCCTCTGTGTTGTGATGTCATCAAGCATGCTACTAACACAGTCCTCTGTGCTGTGATGTCATCAAGCATGTTACTAACTCAGGCCTCTGTGCTGTGATGTCACCAAGCATCCTAGCTCATGCCCCTGTGCTGTGATGTCACCAGGCATCCTACTAGCTTATGCCTCTGTGCTGTGATGTCACCAGGCATCTTACCAGCTCATGTCTCTGTGATGTGATGTCACCAGGCATCCTAGCTCATGCCACTGTGCTGTGATGTCACCAGACATCCTGGCTTATGTCTCTGTGCTGTGATGTCACCAGGCATCCTAACTTATGTCTCTGTGCTGTGATGTCACCAGGCATCCTAGCTCATGCCTCTGTGCTGTAATGTCATCAAGCATGCTACTAACTCAAGCCTCTGCGCTGTGATGTCATCAAGCATGCTACTACCACAGTCCTCTGTGCTGTGATATCATCAATCATGTTACTAACTCAGGCCTCTGTGCTGTGATGTCACCAAGCATCCTAGCTCATGTCTCTGTGATGTGATGTCACCAGGCATCCTAGCTTATTTCTCTGCTCTGTGATGTCACCAGGCATCCTGTCTCATGCCTCTGTGCTGTGATGTCACCAAGCATACTACTAGCGCATGCCTCTGTGTTGTGATGTCATCAAGCATGCTACTAACTCAAGCCTCTGTGCTGTGATGTCATCAAGCATGCTACTAACACAGTCCTCTGTGCTGTGATGTCATCAAGCATCCTAGCTCATGCCTCTGTGCTGTGATGTCACCAGGCATCCTGTCTTCCTGTCTCATGCCTCTGTGCTGTGATGTCACCAGGCATTCTACTAGCTTATGCCTCTGTGCTGTGATGTCACCAGGCATCTTACCAGCTCATGTCTCTGTGATGTGATGTCACCAGGCATCCTAGCTCATGCCCCTGTGCTGTGATGTCACCAGGCATCCTAGCTCATACCTCTGTGCTGTGATGTCACCAGGCATCCTAGCTCATGCCTCTGTGCTGTGATGTCACCAGGCATCCTAGCTCATACCTCTGTGCTGTGATGTCACCAGGCATCCTAGCTCATGCCCCTGTGCTGTGATGTCACCAGGCATCCTAGCTCATGCCTCTATGATGTCACCAGGCATCCTAGCTCATGCCTCTGTGATGTCACCAGGCATCCTAGCTCATGCCTCTGTGATGTCACCAGGCATCCTAGCTCATGCCTCTGCGCTGTGATGTCACCAGGCACCCTAGCTCATGCCTCTGCGGTGTGATGTTACCAGGCATCCTAGCTCATGCCTCTGCGTTGTGATGTCACCAGGCATCCTAGCTCATGCCTCTGCGCTGTGATGTCACCAGGCATCCTAGCTCATGCCTCTGTGCTGTGATGTCACCAGGCATCCTAGCTCATGCCTCTGTGATGTCACCAGGCATCCTAGCTCATGCCTCTGTGATGTCACCAGGCATCCTAGCTCATGCCTCTGTGATGTCACCAGGCATCCTAGCTCATGCCTCTGTGATGTCACCAGGCATCCTAGCTCATGCCTCTGTGATGTCACCAGGCATCCTAGCTCATGCCTCTGCGCTGTGATGTCACCAGGCACCCTAGCTCATGCCCCTGCGCTGTGATGTCACCAGGCATCCTAGCTCATGCCTCTGCGCTGTGATGTCACCAGGCATCCTAGCTCATGCTTCTGCGCTGTGATGTCACCAGGCATCCTGGCTCATGCCTCTGTGCTGTGATGTCACCAGGCATCCTAGCTCATTCCTCTGTGATGTGATGTCACCAGGCATCCTTGCTCATGCCCCTGTGCTGTGATTTCACCAGGCATCCTAGCTCATGCCTCTGTGCTGCGATGTCACCAGGCATCCTAGCTCATGCCTCTGTGATGTCACCAGGCATCCTAGCTCATGCCTCTGCGCTGTGATGTCACCAGGCACCCTAGCTCATGCCTCTGCGCTGTGATGTCACCAGGCATCCTAGCTCATGCCTCTGCGCTGTGATGTCACCAGGCATCCTAGCTTATGCCTCTGCACTGTGATGTCACCAGGCATCCTGGCTCATGCCTCTGTGCTGTGATGTCACCAGGCATCCTAGCTCATGCCTCTGTGATGTGATGTCACCAGGCATCCTTGCTCATGCCCCTGTGCTGTGATGTCACCAGGCATCCTAGCTCATGCCTCTGTGATGTCACCAGGCATCCTAGCTCATGCCTCTGCGCTGTGATGTCACCAGGCATCCTAGCTCATGCCTCTGCGCTGTGATGTCACCAGGCATCCTAGCTCATGCCTCTGCGCTGTGATGTCACCAGGCATCCTAGCTCATGCCTCTGCGCTGTAATGTCACCAGGCATCCTGGCTCATGCCTCTGTGCTGTGATGTCACCAGGCATCCTGGCTCATGCCTCTGTGCTGTGATGTCACCAGGCATCCTGGCTCATGCCTCTGTGATGTCACCAGGCATCCTAGCTCATGCCTCTGTGCTGTGATATCACCAGGCATCCTGGCTCATGCCTCTGTGCTGTGATGTCACCAGGCATCCTAGCTCATGCCTCTGTGCTGTGATGTCACCAGGCATCCTTGCTCATGCCTCTGTGATGTCACCAGGCATCCTAGCTCATGCCTCTGTGCTGTGATGTCACCAGGCATCCTGGCGCATGCCTCTGTGCTGTGATGTCACCAGGCATCCTGGCTCATGCCTCTGTGCTGTGATGTCACCAGGCATCCTGGCTCATGCCTCTGTGCTGTGATGTCACCAGGCATCCTGGCTTATGCCTCTGTGCTGTGATGTCACCAGGCATCTTAGCTCATGCCTCTGTGCTGTGATGTCACCAGGCATCCTAGCTCATGCCCCTGTGCTGTGATGTCACCGGGCATCCTGGCTCATGCCTCTGTGCTGTGATGTCACCAAGCATCCTAGCTCATGCCTCTGTGCTGTGATATCACCAGGCATCCTGGCTCATGCCTCTGTGCTGTGATGTCACCAGGCATCCTGGCTCATGCCTCTGTGCTGTGATGTCACCAGGCATCCTGGCTCATGCCCCTGTGCTGTGATGTCACCAGGCATCCTGGCTCATGCCTCTGTGCTGTGATGTCACCAAGCATCCTAGCTCATGCCTCTGTGCTGTGATATCACCAGGCATCCTGGCTCATGCCTCTGTGCTGTGATGTCACCAGGCATCCTGGCTCATGCCTCTGTGCTGTGATGTCACCAGGCATCCTGGCTCATGCCTCTGTGCTGTGATGTCACCAGGCATTCTGGCTCATGCCTCTGTGCTGTGATGTCACCAGGCATCCTGGCTCATGCCTCTGTGCTGTGATGTCACCAGGCATCCTAGCTCATGCCTCTGTGCTGTGATGTCACCAGGCATCCTGGCTCATGCCTCTGCGCTGTGATGTCACCAGGCATCCTAGCTCATGCCTCTGCGCTGTGATGTCACCAGGCATCCTAGCTCATGCCTCTGCGCTGTGATGTCACCAGGCATCCTAGCTCATGCTTCTGCGCTGTGATGTCACCAGGCATCCTAGCTCATGCCCCTGTGCTGTGATGTCTCCAGGCATCCTAGCTCATGCCTCTGTGCTGTGATGTCACCAGGCATCCTAGCTCATGCCCCTGTGCTGTGATGTCACCAGGCATCCTAGCTCATGCCTCTGTGCTGTGATGTCACCAGGCATCCTGGCTCATGCCTCTGCGCTGTGATGTCACCAGGCATCCTAGCTCATGCCTCTGCGCTGTGATGTCACCAGGCATCCTAGCTCATGCCTCTGCGCTGTGATGTCACCAGGCATCCTAGCTCATGCTTCTGCGCTGTGATGTCACCAGGCATCGTAGCTCATGCCTCTGTGCTGTGATATCACCAGGCATCCTAGCTCATGCCCCTGTGCTGTGATGTCACCAGGCATCCTAGCTCATGCCTCTGTGCTGTGATGTCACCAGGCATCCTAGCTCATGCCCCTGTGCTGTGATGTCACCAGGCATCCTAGCTCATGCCTCTGTGCTGTGATGTCACCAGGCATCCTGGCTCATGCCTCTGTGCTGTGATGTCACCAGGCATCCTAGCTCATGCCTCTGCAGTGTGATGTCACCAGGCATCCTAGCTCATGCTTCTGCGCTGTGATGTCACCAGGCATCCTAGCTCATGCCCCTGTGCTGTGATGTCTCCAGGCATCCTAGCTCATGCCTCTGTGCTGTGATGTCACCAGGCATCCTAGCTCATGCCCCTGTGCTGTGATGTCACCAGGCATCCTAGCTCATGCTTCTGCGCTGTGATGTCACCAGGCATCTTAGCTCATGCCCCTGTGCTGTGATGTCACCAGGCATCTTAGCTCATGCCCCTGTGCTGTGATGTCACCAGGCATCCTAGCTCATGCCCCTGTGCTGTGATGTCACCAGGCATCCTAGCTCATGCCTCTGTGCTGTGATGTCACCAGGCATCCTAGCTCATGCCTCTGTGCTGTGATGTCACCAGGCATCCTGGCTCATGCCTCTGTGCTGTGATGTCACCAGGCACCCTAGCTCATGCCCCTGTGCTGTGATGTCACCAGGCATCTTAGCTCATGCCCCTGTGCTGTGATGTCACCAGGCATCTTAGCTCATGCCCCTGTGCTGTGATGTCACCAGGCATCCTAGCTCATGCCCCTGTGCTGTGATGTCACCAGGCATCCTAGCTCATGCCTCTGTGCTGTGATGTCACCAGGCATCCTAGCTCATGCCTCTGTGCTGTGATGTCACCAGGCATCCTGGCTCATGCCTCTGTGCTGTGATGTCACCAGGCACCCTAGCTCATGCCCCTGTGCTGTGATGTCACCAGGCACCCTAGCTCATGCCTCTGTGCTGTGATGTCACCAGGCACCCTAGCTCATGCCCCTGTGCTGTGATGTCACCAGGCATCCTGGCTCATGCCTCTGTGCTGTGATGTCACCAGGCATCCTGTTGATGATCGGTGTCAAATACTGTAGCAGCTGCAAAGCCATAAATGCAGAGAACTCTGGGATTGCTGGGCATTGTAGTGCTGCGGCAGTGACCGGGCCCGCAATGCAAATGACCTGGTTTATTATAGCGGCCACATCCGCCGGCTCGGTGCGCGTCTGTGTTACTGATTGCAGACAATTGTGGTGACGCCGAGCGTCCCGCCCAACCCGACCGCAGCTCCCGGGGTCACAGGGATATTCTGGGATTTTATGACCTTCTTCCTCTGCGTGGGTCTCATTATACTCACTTACCCCAACACGGCCCATCCAGCTCGCTCTCCCTAACACACTCATCCTTTCCTGTTCAATCTCATCCCCACCCTTCTCTCCTTTTATTCTTCACCCATCCCTTGATTTCCTTACTAATTCCTTCCATTTGTCCTTTCTTTCTTTCTCCCTTTCCTCCTTTCTTTTATATTTATTTTTTATTGTATTTATTTATTTTTTTTCTCTTCATAATTTCATGATTCTTATTCTGTCTCCTTCATTGCTTGCTCTCTTTCTCATCTTTTCCTTTTTCATTTGCTCCTACCTTCACACTTTCTTTTTTCTTTCTTTGGTACCTACATTCCATCCATCTTCTCACACACACATTTTCATTCTTTTTGTGCCTTCCTTCCTTTCTTCTCTCTATTTTTTCCTCTAGTTCCTACCTTCCCTCCATTCCCCTCTCTGGCAATTTCTCTTTCTCTCCCTCTCTCTGTTTTGTTCCCACTTCCTTTCTCCATTTTTTTCCCCTTCCTAAGTTACCAATTATTTCTCTGTCTCATTCGTTGCATTCTTTCATCTTTATTTTTTATCCTTCTTTTTCTTTGTTTTTTTTTCCCTCTTTAGCTTTCTCTCCTTTTTTTTTCTTTCTTTCTTTTTCTCTTTCTTTTTTCCTTCCTATTTATTTCCTTGGTTTCTTCCCTCTATTTTTCTCTCTCTATTTCGCTCTCGGTCTCACTCTCTCTCCTCCTTCCTCTATTCCCCTCTCTCTGTTTATCTCCATTTCTCTTTATGTTGTTTCTAGCCCTTATTTGGTTCTTTCCTTTCTTCTCTATCTCCCTCTATTCCTCTCTGTATCACAGTTTCTTTCTTTGGGTTCTTCCTTCTGCCTTCTCTCTCTTCTTTTCTTCCTCTCTCTCTCTCTCTGCCTCTTTTTGTCTCTCAATCTTTTCCCCTCTATTTCTTCAGTTCCTTCTATTCTTCTTTTCTCTCTCTCATTCATTCATTCATTCTCTCTCTTCTCTTGGACGCTTCCCTCTATTTCTTCAGTTCTTACCTTCCTTCCATTCTTCTTTTCTCTCTCTCTCCTTCTCTTTCTCTCTTCTCTGACTCTTTCCCTCTATTTCTTCAGTTCTTACCTTCCTTCCATTCTTCTCTTCTCTCTCTCTCTCTCTCTCTCTCTCCCCTTCTCTCTCTATTCCTCTCTGACTCTTCCCCTTTATTTCTTCAGTTGTTACCTTCCTTCCATTCTTCTCTTCTCTTCTCTCTCTCTCTCCCCTTCTCTCTCCCCTTCTCTCTCCCCTTCTCTCTCTATTCCTCTCCGACTCTTCTCCTTTATTTCTTCAGTTTTTACCTTCCTTCCATACTTCTCTCTCTCTCTCCATTCCTCTCTGAATCTTTCCATTCTTTTTCTTTTTCTTTCCTTCTTTATTACTTTCTTACCCTTCCCACTTTCCTAATTCATCCTAATTAATGTCTCCTTCTCAGCATTCATTCTCTCCTCTTTTCTTTCTTTCTTTATTTTCCTCTCCCCTAGTGATTCCCGGTAGCAGTGTGATTTTTCAGGATAATCCATGTTTACATACAGAGCTCGCTGAGTGATTGGAGCCCTTGGCCGGCCTCGCCGAGCTGCTATCACCTTGTGGTTAACGCCGCGCGGCCACATTTATTAGTGCAGCAGAGATTATTGGTGGTCAGGCTGTGGCTGAGGGGGGGAATAGAGGAGAGTGTGCGAGCTGTCATCATACAAGCTCCACACCGGTGCGTGCACCACCATGTTCACCTGCTGCAAGATGGCCGCCCCCATGCAGCTGCTGCCTCAACAACCACCAGGGACTGCCCCTGATCACCTTCTCCATCAGGGAGGTGCTGCTCCAATCACCTTTCTCGGTCCCAATGCTGATGCTGCCTCAACAACCACCAGGGACTGCCCCTGATCATCTTCTCCATCCGGATGATGCTGCTTCAATCACTTCCCTCGGTCCCGATGCCGCTTCTGCCTCCACAACCGCCAGGGTCCGCTACAATCATCTTCTCCATCTTTACATCCTTAAACAGGACTGACCTGCAAATGAAAGCAGCGTTACACTTTAAAGAAACAGTTAAAAAAAAAAAAAAAAGTTTCCCAACTGTTCTGGCCTTTCTTGTTCTTAGTTTTGGTGTGAGCGTTAGCGTTATCTCCTAATCGACCTCTAGTTCTTAGTATTGGTGTGAGCGTTGGCGTTATCTCCTAATCGACATCTAGTTCTTAGTTTTGGTGTGAGCGTTGGCGTTATCTCCTAATCGACATCTAGTTCTTAGTTTTGGTGTGAGCGTTGGCGTTATCTCCTAATCGACCTCTAGTTCTTAGTTTTGGTGTGAGCGTTGGCGTTATCTCCTAATCGACCTCTAGTTCTTAGTTTTGGTGTGAGCGTTGGCGTTATCTCCTAATCGACATCTAGTTCTTAGTTTTGGTGTGAACGTCGGCATTATCTCCTAATCGACCTCTAGTTCTTAGTTTTGGTGTGAGTGTTGGCGTTATCTCCTAATTGACATCTAGTTCTTAGTTTTGGTGTGAGCGTTGTAGTTATCTCCTAATCGACATCTAGTTCTTAGTTTTGGTGTGAGCGTTGGCGTTATCTCCTAATCGACATCTAGTTCTTTGTTTTGGTGTGAGCGTTGGCGTTATCTCCTAATCGACATCTAGTTCTTTGTTTTGGTGTGAGCGTTGGCGTTATCTCCTAATCGACCTCTAGTTCTTAGTTTTGGTGTGAGCGTTGGCGTTATCTCCTAATCGACCTCTAGTTCTTAGTTTTGGTGTGAGCGTTGGCGTTATCTCCTAATCGACATCTAGTTCTTAGTTTTGGTGTGAACGTCGGCATTATCTCCTAATCGACCTCTAGTTCTTAGTATTGGTGTGAGCGTTGGCGTTATCTCCTAATCGACATCTAGTTCTTAGTTTTGGTGTGAGCGTTGGCGTTATCTCCTAATCGACATCTAGTTCTTAGTTTTGGTGTGAGCGTTGGCGTTATCTCCTAATCGACCTCTAGTTCTTAGTTTTGGTGTGAGCGTTGGCGTTATCTCCTAATCGACCTCTAGTTCTTAGTTTTGGTGTGAGCGTTGGCGTTATCTCCTAATCGACATCTAGTTCTTAGTTTTGGTGTGAACGTCGGCATTATCTCCTAATCGACCTCTAGTTCTTAGTTTTGGTGTGAGTGTTGGCGTTATCTCCTAATTGACATCTAGTTCTTAGTTTTGGTGTGAGCGTTGTAGTTATCTCCTAATCGACATCTAGTTCTTAGTTTTGGTGTGAGCGTTGGCGTTATCTCCTAATCGACATCTAGTTCTTTGTTTTGGTGTGAGCGTTGGCGTTATCTCCTAATCGACATCTAGTTCTTTGTTTTGGTGTGAGCGTTGGCGTTATCTCCTAATCGACCTCTAGTTCTTAGTTTTGGTGTGAGCGTTGGCGTTATCTCCTAATCGACATCTAGTTCTTTGTTTTGGTGTGAGCATTGGCGTTATCTCCTAATCGACCTCTAGTTCTTAGTTTTGGTGTGAGCGTTGGCGTTATCTCCTAATCGACATCTAGTTCTTAGTTTTGGTGTGAGCGTTGTCGTTATCTCCTAATCAACCTCTAGTTCTTATTTTTGGTGTGAGCGTTGGCGTTATCTCCTAATCGACCTCTAGTTCTTAGTTTTGGTGTGAGCGTTGGCGTTATCTCCTAATCGACCTCTAGTTCGTAGTTTTGGTGTGAGCGATGCCGTTATCTCCTAATCGACCTCTAGTTCTTAGTTTTGGTGTGAGTGTCGGCATTATCTCCTAATCGACCTCTAGTTCTTAGTTTTGGTGTGAGCGTTGGCGTTATCTCCTAATTGACATATAGTTCTTACTTTTGGTGTGAGCATTGGCGTTATCTCCTAATCGACCTCTAGTTCTTAGTTTTGGTGTGAGCGTTGGCGTTATCTCCTAATCGACATCTAGTTCTTAGTTTTGGTGTGAGCATCGGCATTATCTCCTAATCGACATCTAGTTCTTAGTTTGGGTGTGAGAGTTGGCGTTATCTCCTAATCGACATCTAGTTCTTAGTTTTGGTGTGAGCGTCGGCATTATCCCCTAATCGACATCTAGTTCTTAGTTTGGGTGTGAGAGTTGGCGTTATCTCCTAATCGACATCTAGTTCTTAGTTTTGGTGTGAGCGTTGGCGTTATCTCCTCATCGGCCTCTAGTTCTTAGTTTTGGTGTGAGCGTTGGCGTTATCTTCTAATCGACCTCTAGTTCTTAGTTTTGGTGTGAGCGTTGGTGTTATCTTCTAATCGACCTCTAGTTCTTAGTTTTGGTGTGAGCGTTGTCGTTATCTCCTAATCGACATCTAGTTCTTAGTTTTGGTGTGAGCGTCGGCATTATCCCCTAATCGACATCTAGTTCTTAGTTTTGGTGTGAGCGTCGGCATTATCCCCTAATCGACATCTAGTTCTTAGTTTTGGTGTGAGCGTCGGCGTTATCCCCTAATCGACATCTAGTTCTTAGTTTGGGTGTGAGAGTTGGCGTTATCTCCTAATCGACATCTAGTTCTTAGTTTTGGTGTGAGCGTTGGCGTTATCTCCTAATCGACCTCTAGTTCTTAGTTTTGGTGCGAGCGTTGGCGTTATCTCCTAATCGACCTCTAGTTCTTAGTTTTGGTGCGAGCGTTGGCGTTATCTCCTAATCGACATCTAGTTCTTAGTTTTGGTGTGAGCGTCGGCATTATCCCCTAATCGACATCTAGTTCTTAGTTTTGGTGTGAGCGTTGTCGTTATCTCCTAATCGACCTCTAGATCTTAGTTTTGGTGTGAGCGTTGGCGTTATCTCCTAATCGACATCTAGTTCTTAGTTTTGGTGTGAGCGTTGGCGTTATCTCCTAATCGACCTCTAGTTCTTAGTTTGGGTGTGAGAGTTGGCGTTATCTCCTAATCGACATCTAGTTCTTAGTTTTGGTGTGAGCGTTGGCGTTATCTCCTAATCGACCTCTAGTTCTTAGTTTGGGTGTGAGAGTTGAGGTTATCTTCTAATCGACCTCTAGTTCTTAGTTTTGGTGTGAGTGTTGGCATTATCTCCTAATCGACATCTAGTTCTTAGTTTTGGTGTGAGTGTTGGCATTATCTCCTAATCGACATCTAGTTCTTAGTTTGGGTGTGAGCGTTGGCGTTATCTCCTAATCGACCTCTAGTTCTTAGTTTTGGTGTGAGCGTTGGCATTATCTTCTAATCGACATCTAGTTCTTAGTTTTGGTGTGAGCGTTGGCGTTATCTCCTAATCGACCTCTAGTTCTTAGTTTTGGTGTGAACGTTGGCATTATCTTCTAATCGACATCTAGTTCTTAGTTTTGGTGTGGGCGTTGTCGTTATCTCCTAATCGACCTCTAGTTCTTTGTATTGGTGTGAGCGTTGACGTTATCTCCTAATCGACCTCTAGTTCTAAGTTTTGGTGTGAGCGTTGGCGTTATCTTCTTTTTGACCTCTAGTTCTTAGTTTTGGTGTGAGCGTTGGTGTTATCTCCTCATCGGCCTCTAGTTCTTAGTTTTGGTGTGAACGTCTGAATTATCTCCTAATCGACATCTAGATCTTTGTTTTTGGATACGCTGGGTGCTGCTTTGTGCTTTAGCATCGCCATTTCAGCGAGACGCTTTACATACTTAAAAAGAGCTGACCTGCAGGTGAAAGTGCAGTTACACTTTAAATTTAAAACGGAACAAAAATTTTGGGGGGGAGGGGAATTCCGACAATTCTTAAACCTAGATGGTGGCCTTTCTAGTTGGTTGTTTTAGTATAAGCTAAGCTTTACCTCGTACCTTAGAATCGACCTCCTCTTAGACACTTGGATTTAGCTCTGTGTCGCCTAACAATCCAGTTCATTGTTTTTGTATGAGCTATGAGTTGCTTCACATTCCAGCGAGACTCTTTACATCCTCTAAATGGAGCTGACCCGCAGATAAAAGCGGGGTTACACTTTAAATTAACAACTAGAAAAAAATTGAGGAAAATAAAGTTTCGACTGTTAAACCCAGACGGTGTCTAGTTCGACATTTTGGTAAGAGCTCAGCTTTAGCACCGCGTTACCCCGTATCTTGGAATCAATGTCTCCGGGAGGCACTTTACATGCTTTAAACAGAGCAGGTGAAAGCGGAGTTACACTTTAAATTTTGGGGGAAAAAAATGAGAAAAAAAAAAGTGTAATTCGGTCTAGTGGGACGTTTCGGTAAGAGTTCGGGTTTAGCTCCGCATTACCTCGGAGTCGCCGTCCCCGGGAGACACTTCACATCTGCGGCTCCTCCGACATTGTTATTTTAAGCTGGAAGGTTCCTAACAGCCCTTCAATCACAATGTGCTGCGCGCCCCCCGCCCAGCCCCAAACCAAACAGCGATTATTAATAATAACGGAGACAATTATTTCCATAAATCCCCGATATTTACATGGTCGCGGGAGAGTGTCGCTGGGGGCGCGCGGGGCCAACCTGAACTCCCCCTCCCGCCGCCCTCCTCCAGCTCCCCACCAATATATTTATGGCGGAGTCTGGGGACCTGGCGTTTATTGGGAAAGAAATGGCCCCGAAATCCTCCGCCACTGAATTAAATTGTCCCTTTCTCCTCCCTCCGCGTTCCCGCGACTTTCCTTTGGCCCATACAAATGACCCCGTGCCGCGCCCCTAATACCTCTTGAGGATCGGCGCAAATAAAATATGTAACTAATATCGCAAGGTAAAAACTGCGTCTGGCCAAATTGGCCCCTACCACAGATTTATCTGGCTCTCGAAAACACCCCCTGAGAGCTGGGAAATCATTCCGGAACCCCCCAACATGCGGGAGACGGCGAGAGCGACCGACTTACCCCCGAACCACCGCGCTCCCACAATATGTCCCCGCAACTTTCTTGCTCGCTTTCTTTGTCTTTCTTTCTTTCTCTCTTTCTCTCTCTCTTTCTTTCTCTCTATCTCTCTCTTTTTCTCTCTCTCTCTTTCTTTCTCTCTCTGGCTTTCTTTCTCTCTCTTTTTTTTCTCTCTTTTTTTTTTCCTCTCTTTTCTTTATCTCTATCTTTTTCTCTCCCTGGCTTTCTTTCTCTCTACCTCTCTCTCTTTCTATCTCTCTTTGGCTTTCTTTCTCTATCTTTTTTTCTCTCTCTGGCTTTCTCTCTATCTTTTTTTTTTCTCTCTCTTTCTTTCGCTCTCTCTCTCTTTATTTCTTTCTCTCTTTCTTTATTTCTTTCTCTCTCTCCCTCTCTCTTTCTCCCTCACTTCTTTCTTTCTTTCTCTTATTCTTTCTTTCTTTCTCTCATTCTTTCTTTCTTTCTCTCTCTCCCTCACTTCTTTCTTCCTTTCTTTCTCACTCTTTCTTTCTCGCTCTCTTTCTTTCTCGCGCTCTCTCTTTCTCTCTCTCTTTCTTTCTTTCTCTCTCTCTCTCTGTCTTTCTTTCTTTCTTTCTCTTTCTTTCTCTCTCTCTGTCTTTCTTTCTCTCTCTCTCTCTCTTTCTTTCTCTCTCTCTCTCTCTTTCTCTCTCTCTCTCTCTCTCTCTCTCTTTCTTTCTTTTCTCTCTGTCTCTCATCGGCCTCTCTCATCCCCATCCCCCCGCTGGGTGTATTATACTGTGTTGTATTTGCAGTGTATAGATTAGTGTAAGGTGAGATCCGTCTTCCCCGGTTTCCATCTGTTGCTTCTCATTGGATGTTCGTGTTTTGCTTTGGAATCAGTGAAAGAACAGAAACATGGCGGCCGGCGATTCCCATCCCCCGCCAGTAGGAGGCGCCTCATAGTGTGGACAACTGAGGAAACTCCTTTCATTTAAGGTTTTTCTTTCGAATTAACAAACGGAAAAAACAAATCCCCTCAAAAATGTGGAACAGGAAATATTCTCATGCGCCCGCGACAAATAGATCAGACGGTGTGAGGAATGGGAACAAAAATATTTATCTTTCATTATAAAAGCGATAAAACCGATGAGACACAACTGTCACCGACTGACGAACCTATCCCGAAACACATCTCATTTATCTTCAATGAAAGTAAACTCACTCTCTTTTTTTTCTTTCTTTCTTTCTTTCTTTTCTTTTTCTCTCTCTTTTCTTTATCTCTCTCTCTCTTTTTCTGCCCTTTTCTCTCTCTCACTTTCTGTATTTCTTTCTCTCTCTCTCTCTCTCTCGCTCTTTCTCTTTCTTTCTTTATCTCTCGCTCTCTTTATCTCTCTCTTTCTTTTCTTTTTCTCTCATTCTCTCTTTCTTTTTTCTCTCTCTCACTTTCTGCATTTTTCTCTCTCTCACTTTCTGTATTTCTTTCTCTCTCTCTCTCTCTTTTCTCTCTCTCTCTTTATCTCTCGCTCTCTTTTTCTTTTTTCTCTCTCTCACTTTCGGCCTTTTTCTCTCTCTCACTTTCTGTATTTCTTTCTTTCTCTCTCTCTTTCTTTTCTCTTTCTCTCTCTCTCTCTCTCTCTCTCTCTCTCTCTCTCTTTCTTTCTTTCTTTTTTCTCTCTCTCTCTTTTCTTTGTCTTTCTCCTCTCTCTCTATTTTTCTCCATCTCCCACTCTCTCTCTCTCTCTCTCTCTCTCTCTCTCTCTCTCTCTATATATATATATATATATATATATATATATATATATATATATATATAATATATTTTTTTTTTTTTGATTTTTTTTTTTAATATCATACAATTTGTATACAAAAAAAAAAAGTTAAATCTAAAAATTTAAAGTGAGGAATTTAATAATGAATAAGAATCACCTGACATTAGCTGTTTAGATCTGTGGTTGAATTCATTAAAAGCCTTAAACATCAATTATTTTATATATATATATATATATATATATATATATATATATATATATATAATGTATATAGATATATATATATATATTATATTTATTTTAATATGTGAATTAATAACGACTGCTTTTATCAATATAGTTTAAAACATCTATAGGAATTTTATTACCCTTAATATAATTTCCCTTTTTTTAAAAAAATATTTTCTTCAGTTATTTGGTTTAAAAAAGGTGAACATTTTTATTTTGGCATCTATACGATTTAATCTTTTTCTTAACATTTAGAAATAAAGTTGAGGACTTTTAATTATGTTATTTTATTATTTATTACTGAAAAAAAAGACAATTTAAAAGGTAAAATTGAGAATTCTGAATCAGTATAAAAAATATAAAATATATAAAGCGGTAAAACACAGACAGGCCAGGTGCCAAAGATTATGTGTCAGTGTCACTGTAAATATCATGTCTGTATCACTCCATAAATGCCACCGAGGTGTTTATTTTGTGATCTGTTTCGCTGCCTTTCTCTTCTCAATAAAGATTTATTGTTAGAATATGTATCGGTAAAAAATAAATCTTTTTTTTTAATTGTCTTTTTTTCAGTCTTTAAGCCTGACTCTGTGGTGCAATTGACTTCTAGAAAAGAGCAGATATGCAAAAGGTTGTGGGTTCGAGTCCCACCCGGAGACTTTTTTTTTTTTTTTTTTTTTTCAGTAACGAATAAAATTCATAATTAAAGTCCTCACCTTTAATTTTAAATGTTAAGAAGGAGATTAAATTAAATGGATTCTGAAATATCAATTTTTCCTCTTATTAAAGGTAACAAAATATATAAAATTCAAGAAAGTGTTTTTTTTTTTTTAACCTTCAAAAAATAGCACGAGGTGAGAATTATGTATCTCCATAAATCAGTCAATACAGTTCTAAGTAGCAAAAGAAACCCCGAGGGGAAAGGAAGAATCCCTTTTGGCTTCACAGTTCTAGGTGGGTGATGACTACGGGATGATTAATGATGAATAATACAAATTAATAATTAATCCCCTGCCGTTATCAATCTGTTAAATATTGTCGAATTCATTAAGCACTTTAAACGTTCATTTTAAGTCTAATTAGCTGAATTAATATGAGAATTAATAACTGCTGTATTCATCAATAAATTATTAGAAGAATTGTATTACATGACATTTTTACTTTTACTTTTTTTTTTGTTTTCCTTATCCTTTAAAAAGGTCAGTTTAAAGGTAAACTTGATATTTCTGAAACTATACAGTTTAATCTGTCTACATTTTATTATATTTTATTTTTTTATTATTTATTTTTTGATTATTTTAAACTGAAACATACAAACCTATAATACGTTTAGGTCCACAGGGGCGCACCACCATGCCTTATATCTCTCTTGACATTTATGACATCGTCTTTTTAGCAAACATCACATCAAACGTTGCTTCTCTATAGTATGGTGCAGATCTAATACATTTTAGACAATCAAACATTTTTGGTCTTACGGGCGTCACTTGACCCCCCGCCCTCCAGTTCCCAGGATGCCTCTCCTAAGCAGAAAAAAAAATGAGAGGCAAAGAGATCGTGAAGGAAAAAAGAAAAATCTTTCTACATTTTAAAATACAGTCACTTTCTTGAATATATAATCTGTAACACTTAAAAAAAGAAACAAAAACTGAAAAACTGATGAATCTAAAAATGTAAAGTGAAAACATTTGATTATAAACATTATTTAAAAAAGAGGATAATTTATGTGCAAATTTTATATTTCAGAAAGTGATACAATTAAATGTAAAATTTATATTTCAGAAAGTGATGCAATTAAATGTTAAATTTATATTTCAGAAAGTGATGCAATTAAATGTAAAATTTATATTTAAGAAAGTGATACAATTAAATGTTAAATTTATATTTCAGAAAGTGATGCAATTAAATCTTAAATTTATATTTCAGAAAGTGATACAATTAAATGTAAAATTTATATTTCAGAAAGTGATGCAATTAAATCTTACATTTATATTTCAGAAAGTGATACAATTAAATCTTAAATTTATATTTCAGAAAGTGATGCAATTAAATGTAAAATTTATATTTAAGAAAGTGATACAATTAAATGTTAAATTTATATTTCAGAAAGTGATACAATTAAATGTAAAATTTATATTTCAGAAAGTGATACAATTAAATGTAAAATTTATATTTCAGAAAGTGATACAATTAAATGTAAAATTTATCTTCAGAAAGTGATACAATTAAATGTAAAATTTATATTTCAGAAAGTGATACAACTGAATCTTAAATTTATATTTAAAAAAAGTGCTACAATTGTATCTACCTCCATGGGAAAAAAAAGGCACTTTCTTGATTTTTTTTTTAATTTGTTGGAACCCTTAAAAAAAATTAACTATGAAAAATACAAATACAACCGTTAAAAAATTACTTTAATTATGAATGATACAAATGGATCCATTGCCGTTCATTTACATTTGTAAAATATTCTTGAATTCATTAAAAGCTTCCTTTTGTTTTTGTTTTTTTATTGCTAAATTGAGTCATCTCCATCACACCGTTGTATTGACCAGTACAGTCCTATAAGATTTTTTTTACTTCATTCTTTAATAAAAGACAATTAATGGTGAAATTTTAGAATCCGTACAGTTAAATCTTTCTCCTTTAAAAAAATAAAATAACTTTTTTACATGTATATTTTGTAATCCTTACAGATTAAGTGAGTGGAGGACTAGATCCCAAACATTTAAGCAATGCAGTTCTATAAGAATTGTATTAATTAATTTTAAAATGAATTTAAACTAAATATTAATGTTGCCTTTTTTTTTTTTACTTAATTCTTTAGAAAACAATATTTAAAGTTAAAATTGATATTTCTAAATCTATACAGTTTAATCTTCCTTCAGTAAAAAAAAAGGGCACTTACTTGAATTTATATTTTTATTTTACTTATATTTATATACATTTTATTTATATTTTTATACATTTTATATTTTTTGTATGAATGGCTGGCATGAGGACATAAAAAAAAAAAAAAATACAAATCAATCTCCTGCGGTTCTATAAACCCGTTTACATCTGTTGGATGTTGAAAGCTCTGGTCACACCTCTGCGCTTTCTCTCTGCGTTGCTGCGTTGTGTTGCACCGCAGTTACAGCGCAGAGAAAACACTGCACATCGTTCTAGATGGGACAGTTCACACATCTGCGCTGCGTCGCACAATGTATCCTTTTTCAGCTCAATGTTGTAACAGCGCAGGTCAATAGAAGTCTATGGCGACTCAGGTATAACGCAGTTGCGTTTGCATTGCCACACGATTTACCGTTTACTTCTTGTGCCAAGAAAAAATAGTTTTCAAAAATGCAACGCAAACGCATTGGCAGCGTATCAAAAGCGCAGCATTTGTTTTCATACAATAGGTTTGGTTCATACAAAGCTGGACCTGTCACACAGCTTCACAATGATCAGGTGACTCCCCATGTTATATATCTCTGTGATCAGGTGACTCCCCATGTTGTATATATCTGTGATCAGGTGACTCCCCATGTTATATATCTCTGTGATCAGGTGACTCCCCATGTTATATATCTCTGTGGTCAGGTGACTCTCCATGTGATATATCTCTGTGATCAGGTGACTCCCCATGTTATATATCTCTGTGGTCAGGTGACTCCCCATGTTATATATCTCTGTGATCAGGTGAATCCCCATGTTGTATATCTATGTGATCAGGTGACTCCCCATGTTATATATCTCTGTGATCAGGTGACTCCCCATGTTGTATATCTCTGTGATCAGGTGACTCCCCATGTGATATATCTATGTGATCAGGTGACTCCCCATGTTGTATATCTCTGTGATCAGGTGACTCCCCATGTGATATATCTCTGTGATCAGGTGAATCCCCATGTTGTATATCTATGTGATCAGGTGACTCCCCATGTGATATATCTCTGTGATCAGGTGACTCCCCATGTGATATATCTCTGTGATCAGGTGACTCCCCATGTGATATATCTCTGTGATCAGGTGACTCCCCATGTTGTATATCTATGTGATCAGGTGACTCCCCATGTGATATATCTATGTGATCAGGTGACTCCCCATGTTGTATATCTCTGTGATCAGGTGACTCCCCATGTGATATATCTCTGTGATCAGGTGAATCCCCATGTTGTATATCTCTGTGATCAGGTGACTCCCCATGTGATATATCTCTGTGATCAGGTGAATCCCCATGTTGTATATCTATGTGATCAGGTGACTCCCCATGTTATATATCTCTGTGATCAGGTGACTCCCCATGTTGTATATCTCTGTGATCAGGTGACTCCCCATGTGATATATCTATGTGATCAGGTGACTCCCCATGTTGTATATCTCTGTGATCAGGTGACTCCCCATGTGATATATCTATGTGATCAGGTGACTCCCCATGTTGTATATCTCTGTGATCAGGTGACTCCCCATGTGATATATCTATGTGATCAGGTGACTCCCCATGTGATATATCTCTGTGATCAGGTGACTCCCCATGTTATATATCTATGTGATCAGGTGACTCCCCATGTTGTATATCTCTGTGATCAGGTGACTCCCCATGTTGTATATATCTGTGATCAGGTGACTCCCCATGTTATATATCTCTGTGATCAGGTGACTCCCCATGTTATATATCTCTGTGGTCAGGTGACTCTCCATGTGATATATCTCTGTGATCAGGTGACTCCCCATGTTATATATCTCTGTGGTCAGGTGACTCCCCATGTTATATATCTCTGTGATCAGGTGACTCCCCATGTTGTATATATCTGTGATCAGGTGACTCCCCATGTTGTATATCTATGTGATCAGGTGACTCCCCATGTTATATATCTCTGTGATCAGGTGACTCCCCATGTTATATATCTCTGTGATCAGGTGACTCCCCATGTTGTATATCTCTGTGATCAGGTGACTCCCAATGTGATATATCTCTGTGATTAGGTGACTCCCCATGTTATATATCTCTGTGATCAGGTGACTCCCCATGTTGTATATCTATGTGATCAGGTGACTCCCCATGTGATATATCTCTGTGATCAGGTGACTCCCAATGTGATATATCTCTGTGATCAGGTGACTCCCCATGTGATATATCTCTGTGGTCAGGTGACTCTCCATGTGATATATCTCTGTGATCAGGTGACTCCCCATGTTATATATCTATGTGATCAGGTGACTCCCCATGTGATATATCTCTGTGATCAGGTGACTCCCCATGTGATATATCTCTGTGATCAGGTGACTCCCCATGTGATATATCTCTGAGATCAGGTGACTCCCCATGTGATATATCTCTGAGATCAGGTGACTCCCTATGTTGTATATCTATGTGATCAGGTGACTCCCCATGTTGTATATCTCTGTGATCAGGTGACTCCCCATGTGATATATCTCTGAGATCAGGTGACTCCCTATGTTGTATATCTCTGTGATCAGGTGACTCCCCATGTGATATATCTCTGTGATCAGGTGACTCCCCATGTTATATATCTCTGTGATCAGGTGACTCCCTATGTTGTATATCTCTGTGATCAGGTGACTCCCCATGTGATATATCTCTGTGATCAGGTGACTCCCCATGTTGTATATCTCTGTGATCAGGTGACTCCCCATATTATTTATCTCTGTGATCAGGTGACTCCCCATATTATTTATCTCTGTGATCAGGTGACTCCCCGTGTGATATATCTCTGTGATCAGGTGACTCCCCATGTTATATATCTCTGTGATCAGGTGACTCCCCATGTTATATATCTCTGTGATCAGGTGACTCCCCATGTTATATATCTCTGTGATCAGGTGACTGCCCATGTGATATATCTCTGTGATCAGGTGACTCCCCATGTGATATATCTCTGTGGTCAGGTGACTCTCCATGTGATATATCTCTGTGATCAGGTGACTCCCCATGTGATATATCTCTGTGGTCAGGTGACTCTCCATGTGATATATCTCTGTGATCAGGTGACTCCCCATGTTATATATCTATGTGATCAGGTGACTCCCCATGTTGTATATCTCTGTGATCAGGTGACTCCCCATGTTGTATATCTATGTGATCAGGTGACTCCCCATGTTGTATATCTCTGTGATCAGGTGACTCCCCATGTGATATATCTATGTGATCAGGTGACTCCCTATGTTGTATATCTCTGTGATCAGGTGACTCCCCATGTGATATATCTCTGTGATCAGGTGACTCCCCATGTTGTATATCTCTGTGATCAGGTGACTCCCCATATTATTTATCTCTGTGATCAGGTGACTCCCCGTGTGATATATCTATGTAATCAGGTGACTCCCCATGTTATATATCTCTGTGATCAGGTGACTCCCCATGTTATATATCTCTGTGATCAGGTGACTCCCCATGTGATATATCTCTGTGATCAGGTGACTCCCCATGTGATATATCTCTGTGATCAGGTGACTCCCCATGTTGTATATCTATGTGATCAGGTGACTCCCCATGTTGTATATCTCTGTGGTCAGGTGACTCTCCATGTGATATATCTCTGTGATCAGGTGGCTCTCCACGTGATATATCTCTGTGATCAGGTGGCTCCCCATGTTATATATCTCTGTGATCAGGTGACTCCCCATGTGATATATCTCTGTGGTCAGGTGACTCTCCATGTGATATATCTCTGTGATCAGGTGACTCCCCATGTTGTATATCTCTGTGATCAGGTGACTCCCCATGTTGTATATCTATGTGATCAGGTGACTCCCCATGTTGTATATCTCTGTGATCAGGTGACTCCCCATGTTGTATATCTCTGTGATCAGGTGACTCCCCATGTTATATATCTCTGTGATCAGGTGACTCCCCATGTGATATATCTCTGTGATCAGGTGACTCCCCATGTGATATATCTCTGTGATCAGGTGACTCCCCATGTTGTATATCTATGTGATCAGGTGACTCCCCATGTTGTATATCTCTGTGGTCAGGTGACTCTCCATGTGATATATCTCTGTGATCAGGTGACTCTCCATGTGATATATCTCTGTGATCAGGTGACTCCCCGTGTGATATATCTCTGTGATCAGGTGACTCCCCATGTTGTTTATCTATGTGATCAGGTGACTCCCCATGTTGTATATCTCTGTGATCAGGTGACTCCCCATGTGATATATCTATGTGATCAGGTGACTCCCTATGTTGTATATCTCTGTGATCAGGTGACTCCCCATGTGATATATCTCTGTGATCAGGTGACTCCCCATGTTGTTTATCTATGTGATCAGGTGACTCCCCATGTTGTATATCTCTGTGATCAGGTGACTCCCCATGTGATATATCTATGTGATCAGGTGACTCCCTATGTTGTATATCTCTGTGATCAGGTGACTCCCCATGTGATATATCTCTGTGATCAGGTGACTCCCCATATTATTTATCTCTGTGATCAGGTGACTCCCCGTGTGATATATCTATGTAATCAGGTGACTCCCCATGTTATATATCTCTGTGATCAGGTGACTCCCCATATTATATATCTCTGTGATCAGGTGACTCCCCATGTTATATATCTCTGTGATCAGGTGACTCCCCATGTTATATATCTCTGTGATCAGGTGACTCCCCATGTGGTATATCTCTGTGATCAGGTGACTCCCCATGTGATATATCTCTGTGATCAGGTGACTCCCCATGTGATATATCTCTGTGATCAGGTGACTCCCCATGTTATATATCTCTGTGATCAGGTGACTCCCCATGTTATATATCTCTGTGATCAGGTGACTCCTCATGTGATATATCTCTGTGATCAGGTGACTCCCCATGTGATATATCTCTGTGATCAGGTGACTCCCCATGTGATATATCTCTGTGATCAGGTGACTCCCCATGTGATATATCTCTGTGATCAGGTGACTCCCCATGTGATATATCTCTGTGATCAGGTGACTCCTCATGTGATATATCTCTGTGATCAGGTGACTCCCCATGTGATATATCTATGTGATCAGGTGACTCCCCATGTTATATATCTTTGTGATCAGGTGACTCCCCATGTGATATATCTCTGTGATCAGGTGACTCCCCATGTGATATATCTATGTGATCAGGTGACTCCCCATGTTATATATCTTTGTGATCAGGTGACTCCCCATGTGATATATCTCTGTGATCAGGTGACTCCCCATGTTATATATCTCTGTGATCAGGTGACTCCCCATGTGATATATCTGTGTGATCAGGTGACTCCCCATATTATTTATCTCTGTGATCAGGTGACTCCCCATGCTTTATATCTCTGTGATCAGGTCACTCCCCATGTTATATATCTCTGTGAATTTGTGACAATTGTTTTTAATGCGCTTGTGCAACCTAGTCACTTTGCTATGAAGGATCACATTCATCCATGTAATGCTAGATAAGTATTTAGTAATAGATCAAGGCAACTGGACTCGCTGTTTTTTTTTTTGCTTCACATTGTTATTTATTCCATTAGGAAAGGCGCCTGGATGACTTGTAAAATATACGGAAGTAAAAGAAAAACACTATTGCAGTTGTCTAGATTTATTCCTACAAAGATGCCGGAGTTATACTTCATTTATTTATTTATTTTGTAACTGTTTCAAATAAAATGAAAATAGAATCCTGGCCCTTCATCCAGATTACCAGACTGGTGCACCAGGGACAAAAAGCCCAACAGCTGGCCCGGGCAACTTTCCAGCCCCATGGCCCTTGGCCAAGGTTTAGAGCTTTTCCTGGGGGCTTTAATATTTTACCAAAACTGTAATTAAAAAATATACAATTAAATAACAAAGAGATGTATCGAGTAATAGATCAAGGCAACCGGGTTTGCTGTTTTCTTTTGCTCCTCATGTGTTGTTATTTATCCCACCCTATGTGTGAATTCAGCATTGCCTATTGGGAAAGGCGGCTGTAGTATCGAATTAAAAAAAAAAAAAAAAAGATTTATTCCTGCAAACCTAATGGAGGCAACTTTTTATGAATTATTTTTATTGCTTCAATTAAAATAAAAACAAATCCTGTCCCCTCCCTTCAGATTACCAGGCTAGTGCAACCGTCTGCACCTATTTGTGAAAGTATATTTGCTGTACCCCATCTCCCTCCCCCCCCTTTTTTTTTTGCTTTCTGTACTCCAATTATTATTGTTTATTTATATATAGCGCCATCATCTTCCGTAGCAATGATTGATAATCAATAAAAAATGTGATTATACTAAAAGAGGAGTCAAAATATCTCTGAATCACACAAATATTTTACACTGTGTGCCGTCCCGGAGATCTCTCACCTCCACCGTTTCCTAATCAGTTAATGGTTAATATGCGGAGCGAAAGCGGCACGGGCGGCCGCGTGCGCAGGTGTCCCACCAGCATGTCCCCCACTCCAATTTGTGTGCCAGGACCAGGTTGCCAGGTTTTTGGGTCTCATTTTTATTTTTGATTGTATATTTGATTTTTTGCACTCACAGGTAGTCCGACCAGTGTGTTCATAGTGTTTTTTTTATTCAAACATTTGTATATATATATATATATTTATTGTCAATTATTTTTATGCACTCTATATTTATAAATTTGGTTAGTCTGATGCACTTTAGTTTGTGGTAGGATTGTGTGGATTAATTATAATAGAATCCTTTTTGCACTGTCACCTTAATAATAGATTGATTGTTTATATTTATTTGTGGCATTTGCCAGCGGGTTCATGCACTGTCCCTTTAATATTGTGTTGGGTTTTGGCTATAGATACATAGTAATATTCTATATTAGACCCTTTGTGTCGGCACAAAATAATTCTCTGTACTTTAGGCCCTGATATTGACGCTAAAGGAGTTTCCCAGGTATTCTGTGCTGTGTGTATTGCTGCCACCACTGGAAGTATTTGGGGACAAGCAGTGTTTCTTTTAATTGTTGTTTTTATGTATTGTATGTGGTTTGTGTCGTTTCAATAAAATGAGGCACAATTCCTAGATTATTTGTGTATTTATTGGTGCTCCTGTGTTACGGTAAAGAGGGTGATTAGCCCTCTCTATTCTATTCCATTGTGTGTTAATATGTGTGTAAGTGACATAGGAGAAGGCTTGGTAGGAAAAGTTTGCCTCTTTGCAAATGATACAAAGGTGAGTAATATTGTGGATATTCCTGGAGGTGTCTGCAACATGGAAAATGATTTAGCTTTACTGGATAGATAGTCAAAACTGTGGAAACTGGAGTTTAATGTCTGTAAATGTAAAATCCTGCACTTGGGTAGAAGGAAAAATGCCTGTAGAAAATGGAACGTGTTTTTTTTTTCTTTTCTTTGCTGAATCACAAGAATTTGCAAAAGCTAAAAATGTCGTATTTGTTTCTAAAAAAACAAATTTCTTAATTTCTTAGTTACAAACTTTGTTGAATCAAGGCCCTTTGTTACAATGCACCTCCAGAAAAACGCTCACTCTTAACGCAACGGAGAGATGTGATCAAAGCCTAAAGCTTTTAATGATTTATCGTTATTTCTATCATTTAATTTTTAATTGGTAAAGTAAGATATTCGTTTGAATTCATTTCTGCTGTATTGATTAATACGAATTGTGTGTATGTATGTATGTATGTGTGTATATATATATATATATATATATATATAATGAGAGAAAATATATATATATATATATATATATATATATTCTCTCTTTTTCTCTCTCTCTCTCTCTCTCTCTCTCTCTCATACATATATATTTATTTATTTTCGCTCTCATATATATATTTATTTTCACTCTCATATATATATATATTTATTTATTTATTTATTTTCTCTCTCATATATATTTATTTATTTATTTTCGCTCATATATATATATAATTTTTTTTTTCTCTCTCATATATATATTTATTTATTTTCGTATATATAATATATATATATATTTTCGCTCTTATATATATTTATTTATTTATTTTCGCTCTTATATATTTTCGCTCTTATATATATTTATTTATTTATTTATTTTCGCTCATATATATATATATATATATATATATATATATATATATATATATATATTTTTTTTTTTTCTCTCTCATATATATATTTATTTATTTTCGTATATATAAAATATATATTTATTTTCGCTCTTATATATATTTATTTATTTATTTTCGCTCTTATATATTTTCGCTCTTATATATATTTATTTATTTATTTTCGCTCTTATATATTTTCGCTCTTATATATATTTATTTATTTATTTATTTTCGCTCATATATATATACATATATATATAATATATATAATGTATGTGTGTGTGTATATATATATATATATATATATATATATATATACACATTTATATTTATTTTCGCTCATATATATATTTATTTATTTTCGCTCTCATACATAGATATATATATATATTATGATATAGATATGTGTGTGTGTAATATATATAATTATTTTTTTTCACTTC
>CM051236.1:518863173-518920538 GCA_027917425.1 Gastrophryne carolinensis | reverse complement strand
ACATCAGAGTATAATGCAGGATACAATGCAGTACATCAGAGTATAATGCAGGATACAATGCAGTACATCAGAGTATAATGCAGGATACAATGCAGTACATCAGAGTATAATGCAGGATACAATGCAGTACATCAGAGTATAATGCAGGATACAGTGCAGTACATCAGAGTATAATGCAGGATACAGTGCAGTACATCAGAGTATAATGCAGGATACAATGCAGTACATCAGAGTATAATGCAGGATACAATGCAGTACATCAGAGTATAATGCAGGATACAATGCAGTACATCAGAGTATAATGCAGGATACAGTGCAGTACATCAGAGTATAATGCAGGATACAATGCAGTACATCAGAGTATAATGCAGGATACAATGCAGTACATCAGAGTATAATGCAGGATACAATGCAGTACATCAGAGTATAATGCAGGATACAATGCAGTACATCAGAGTATAATGCAGGATACAGTGCAGTACATCAGAGTATAATGCAGGATACAATGCAGTACATCAGAGTATAATGCAGGATACAATGCAGTACATCAGATATAATGCAGGATACAATGCAGTACATCAGAGTATAATGCAGGATACAATGCAGTACATCAGAGTATAATGCAGGATACAATGCAGTACATCAGAGTATAATGCAGGATACAATGCAGTACATCAGAGTATAATGCAGGATACAGTGCAGTACATCAGAGTATAATGCAGGATACAATGCAGTACATCAGAGTATAATGCAGGATACAATGCAGTACATCAGAGTATAATGCAGGATACAATGCAGTACATCAGAGTATAATGCAGGATACAAGTGCAGTACATCAGAGTATAATGCAGGATACAGTGCAGTACATCAGAGTATAATGCAGGATACAATGCAGTACATCAGAGTATAATGCAGGATACAATGCAGAACATCAGAGTATAATGCAGGATACAATGCAGTACATCAGAGTATAATGCAGGATACAATGCAGTACATCAGAGTATAATGCAGGATACAGTGCAGTACATCAGAGTATAATGCAGGATACAATGCAGAACATCAGAGTATAATGCAGGATACAATGCAGTACATCAGAGTATAATGCAGGATACAATGCAGACATCAGAGTATAATGCAGGATACAATGCAGTACATCAGAGTATAATGCAGGATACAATGCAGTACATCAGAGTATAATGCAGGATACAATGCAGTACATCAGAGTATAATGCAGGATACAGTGCAGTACATCAGAGTATAATGCAGGATACAATGCAGTACATCAGAGTATAATGCAGGATACAATGCAGTACATCAGAGTATAATGCAGGATACAATGCAGTACATCAGAGTATAATGCAGGATACAGTGCAGTACATCAGAGTATAATGCAGGATACAGTGCAGTACATCAGAGTATAATGCAGGATACAATGCAGAACATCAGAGTATAATGCAGGATACAATGCAGTACATCAGAGTATAATGCAGGATACAATGCAGAACATCAGAGTATAATGCAGGATACAATGCAGTACATCAGAGTATAATGCAGGATACAATGCAGTACATCAGAGTATAATGCAGGATACAATGCAGTACATCAGAGTATAATGCAGGATACAATGCAGTACATCAGAGTATAATGCAGGATACAATGCAGAACATATATAATGCAGGATACAATGCAGTACATCAGAGTATAATGCAGGATACAATGCAGTACATCAGAGTATAATGCAGGATACAATGCAGTACATCAGAGTATAATGCAGGATACAATGCAGTACATCAGAGTATAATGCAGGATACAATGCAGTACATCAGAGTATAATGCAGGATACAGTGCAGCACATCAGAGTATAATGCAGGATACAGTGCAGTACATCAGAGTATAATGCAGGACACAATGCAGTACATCAGAGTATAATGCAGGATACAATGCAGTACATCAGAGTATAATGCAGGATACAGTGCAGTACATCAGAGTATAATGCAGGATACAGTGCAGTACATCAGAGTATAATGCAGGACACAATGCAGTACATCAGAGTATAATGCAGGATACAATGCAGTACATCAGAGTATAATGCAGGATACAGTGCAGCACATCAGAGTATAATGCAGGATACAGTGCAGTACATCAGAGTATAATGCAGGACACAATGCAGTACATCAGAGTATAATGCAGGATACAATGCAGTACATCAGAGTATAATGCAGGATACAGTGCAGTACATCAGAGTATAATGCAGGATACAGTGCAGTACATCAGAGTATAATGCAGGACACAATGCAGTACATCAGAGTATAATGCAGGATACAATGCAGTACATCAGAGTATAATGCAGGATACAGTGCAGCACATCAGAGTATAATGCAGGATACAGTGCAGTACATCAGAGTATAATGCAGGATACAGTGCAGTACATCAGAGTATAATGCAGGATACAGTGCAGTACATCAGAGTATAATGCAGGATACAATGCAGTACATCAGAGTATAATGCAGGATACAGTGCAGTACATCAGAGTATAATGCAGGATACAATGCAGTACATCAGAGTATAATGCAGGATACAATGCAGTACATCAGAGTATAATGCAGGATACAGTGCAGTACATCAGAGTATAATGCAGGATACAATGCAGTACATCAGAGTATAATGCAGGATACAATGCAGTACATCAGAGTATAATGCAGGATACAGTGCAGTACATCAGAGTATAATGCAGGATACAATGCAGTACATCAGAGTATAATGCAGGATACAATGCAGTACATCAGAGTATAATGCAGGATACAGTGCAGTACATCAGAGTATAATGCAGGATACAATGCAGTACATCAGAGTATAATGCAGGATACAGTGCAGTACATCAGAGTATAATGCAGGATACAGTGCAGTACATCAGAGTATAATGCAGGATACAATGCAGTACATCAGAGTATAATGCAGGATACAATGCAGTACATCAGAGTATAATGCAGGATACAATGCAGTACATCAGAGTATAATGCAGGATACAATGCAGTACATCAGAGTATAATGCAGGATACAGTGCAGTACATCAGAGTATAATGCAGGATACAATGCAGTACATCAGAGTATAATGCAGGATACAATGCAGTACATCAGAGTATAATGCAGGATACAATGCAGTACATCAGAGTATAATGCAGGATACAATGCAGTACATCAGAGTATAATGCAGGATACAATGCAGTACATCAGAGTATAATGCAGGATACAATGCAGTACATCAGAGTATAATGCAGGATACAGTGCAGTACATCAGAGTATAATGCAGGATACAATGCAGTACATCAGGGTATAATGCAGGATACAATGCAGTACATCAGAGTATAATGCAGGATACAATGCAGTACATCAGAGTATAATGCAGGATACAATGCAGTACATCAGAGTATAATGCAGGATACAGTGCAGTACATCAGGGTATAATGGAGGATACAATGCAGTACATCAGAGTATAATGCAGGAGACAGTGCAGTACATCAGAGTATAATGCAGGATACAATGCAGAACATCAGAGTATAATGCAGGATACAATGCAGTACATCAGAGTATAATGCAGATACAATGCAGTACATCAGAGTATAATGCAGGATACAGTGCAGTACATCAGAGTATAATGCAGGATACAATGCAGTACATCAGAGTATAATGCAGGATACAGTGCAGTACATCAGAGTATAATGCAGGATACAATGCAGTACATCAGAGTATAATGCAGGATACAGTGCAGTACATCAGAGTATAATGCAGGATACAATGCAGTACATCAGAGTATAATGCAGGATACAATGCAGTACATCAGAGTATAATGCAGGATACAGTGCAGTACATCAGAGTATAATGCAGGATACAATGCAGTACATCAGAGTATAATGCAGGATACAATGCAGTACATCAGAGTATAATGCAGGATACAGTGCAGTACATCAGAGTATAATGCAGGATACAATGCAGTACATCAGAGTATAATGCAGGATACAATGCAGTACATCAGAGTATAATGCAGGATACAATGCAGTACATCAGAGTATAATGCAGGATACAGTGCAGTACATCAGAGTATAATGCAGGATACAATGCAGTACATCAGAGTATAATGCAGGATACAATGCAGTACATCAGAGTATAATGCAGGATACAATGCAGTACATCAGAGTATAATGCAGGATACAATGCAGTACATCAGAGTATAATGCAGGATACAATGCAGTACATCAGAGTATAATGCAGGATACAATGCAGTACATCAGAGTATAATGCAGGATACAATGCAGTACATCAGAGTATAATGCAGGATACAATGCAGTACATCAGAGTATAATGCAGGATACATGCAGTACATCAGAGTATAATGCAGGATACAATGCAGTACATCAGAGTATAATGCAGGATACAATGCAGTACATCAGAGTATAATGCAGGATACAGTGCAGTACATCAGAGTATAATGCAGGATACAATGCAGTACATCAGAGTATAATGCAGGATACAATGCAGTACATCAGAGTATAATGCAGGATACAGTGCAGTACATCAGAGTATAATGCAGGATACAATGCAGTACATCAGAGTATAATGCAGGATACAATGCAGTACATCAGAGTATAATGCAGGATACAATGCAGTACATCAGAGTATAATGCAGGATACAATGCAGTACATCAGAGTATAATGCAGGATACAATGCAGTACATCAGAGTATAATGCAGGATACAATGCAGAATATATAATGCAGGATACAATGCAGTACATCAGAGTATAATGCAGGATACAATGCAGTACATCAGAGTATAATGCAGGATACAATGCAGTACATCAGAGTATAATGCAGGATACAGTGCAGTACATCAGAGTATAATGCAGGATACAATGCAGTACATCAGAGTATAATGCAGGATACAATGCAGTACATCAGAGTATAATGCAGGATACAATGCAGTACATCAGAGTATAATGCAGGATACAATGCAGTACATCAGAGTATAATGCAGGATACAATGCAGTACATCAGAGTATAATGCAGGATACAATGCAGTACATCAGAGTATAATGCAGGATACAGTGCAGTACATCAGAGTATAATGCAGGATACAGTGCAGTACATCAGAGTATAATGCAGGATACAATGCAGTACATCAGAGTATAATGCAGGATACAATGCAGTACGTCAGAGTATAATGCAGGATACAATGCAGTACATCAGAGTATAATGCAGGATACAATGCAGTACATCAGAGTATAATGCAGGATACAATGCAGTACATCAGAGTATAATGCAGGATACAATGCAGTACATCAGAGTATAATGCAGGATACAATGCAGTACGTCAGAGTATAATGCAGGATACAATGCAGTACATCAGAGTATAATGCAGGATACAGTGCAGTACATCAGGTATAATGCAGGATACAATGCAGTACATCAGAGTATAATGCAGGATACAATGCAGTACATCAGAGTATAATGCAGGATACAATGCAGTACATCAGAGTATAATGCAGGATACAATGCAGTACGTCAGAGTATAATGCAGGATACAATGCAGTACATCAGAGTATAATGCAGGATACAGTGCAGTACATCAGAGTATAATGCAGGATACAGTGCAGTACATCAGAGTATAATGCAGGATACAATGCAGTACATCAGAGTATAATGCAGGATACAATGCAGTACATCAGAGTATAATGCAGGATACAGTGCAGTACATCAGAGTATAATGCAGGATACAAGTGCAGTACATCAGAGTATAATGCAGGATACAATGCAGTACATCAGAGTATAATGCAGGATACAGTGCAGTACATCAGAGTATAATGCAGGATACAGTGCAGTACATCAGAGTATAATGCAGGATACAATGCAGTACATCAGAGTATAATGCAGGATACAATGCAGAACATCAGAGTATAATGCAGGATACAATGCAGTACATCAGAGTATAATGCAGGATACAATGCAGTACATCAGAGTATAATGCAGGATACAGTGCAGTACATCAGAGTATAATGCAGGATACAATGCAGTACATCAGAGTATAATGCAGGATACAATGCAGAAATATATAATGCAGGATACAATGCAGTACATCAGAGTATAATGCAGGATACAATGCAGTACATCAGAGTATAATGCAGGATACAGTGCAGTACATCAGAGTATAATGCAGGATACAATGCAGTACATCAGGGTATAATGCAGGATACAGTGCAGAACATCAGAGTATAATGCAGGATACAATGCAGTACATCAGAGTATAATGCAGGATACAATGCAGTACATCAGAGTATAATGCAGGATACAATGCAGTACATCAGAGTATAATGCAGGATACAATGCAGTACATCAGAGTATAATGCAGGATACAGTGCAGTACATCAGAGTATAATGCAGGATACAATGCAGTACATCAGGGTATAATGCAGGATACAGTGCAGAACATCAGAGTATAATGCAGGATACAGTGCAGTACATCAGAGTATAATGCAGGACACAATGCAGTACATCAGAGTATAATGCAGGATACAATGCAGTACATCAGAGTATAATGCAGGATACAGTGCAGTACATCAGAGTATAATGCAGGATACAATGCAGTACATCAGAGTATAATGCAGGATACAATGCAGTACATCAGAGTATAATGCAGGATACAATGCAGTACATCAGAGTATAATGCAGGATACAATGCAGTACATCAGAGTATAATGCAGGATACAATGCAGTACATCAGAGTATAATGCAGGATACAATGCAGTACATCAGAGTATAATGCAGGATACAATGCAGTACATCAGAGTATAATGCAGGATACAATGCAGTACATCAGAGTATAATGCAGGATACAATGCAGTACATCAGAGTATAATGCAGGATACAATGCAGTACATCAGAGTATAATGCAGGATACAATGCAGTACATCAGAGTATAATGCAGGATACAGTGCAGCACATCAGAGTATAATGCAGGATACAATGCAGCACATCAGAGTATAATGCAGGACACAATGCAGTACATCAGAGTATAATGCAGGATACAATGCAGTACATCAGAGTATAATGCAGGATACAGTGCAGTACATCAGAGTATAATGCAGGATACAGTGCAGTACATCAGAGTATAATGCAGGACACAATGCAGTACATCAGAGTATAATGCAGGATACAATGCAGAACATCAGAGTATAATGCAGGATACAGTGCAGCACATCAGAGTATAATGCAGGATACAGTGCAGTACATCAGAGTATAATGCAGGATACAGTGCAGTACATCAGAGTATAATGCAGGATACAGTGCAGTACATCAGAGTATAATGCAGGATACAGTGCAGTACATCAGAGTATAATGCAGGACACAATGCAGTACATCAGAGTATAATGCAGGATACAATGCAGTACATCAGAGTATAATGCAGGATACAATGCAGTACATCAGAGTATAATGCAGGATACAGTGCAGTACATCAGAGTATAATGCAGGATACAATGCAGTACATCAGAGTATAATGCAGGATACAATGCAGAACATCAGAGTATAATGCAGGATACAATGCAGAACATCAGAGTATAATGCAGGATACAATGCAGTACATCAGAGTATAATGCAGGATACAATGCAGTACATCAGAGTATAATGCAGGATACAATGCAGAACATCAGAGTATAATGCAGGATACAGTGCAGTACATCAGAGTATAATGCAGGATACAATGCAGAACATCAGAGTATAATGCAGGATATAATGCAGTACATCAGGGTATAATGCAGGATACAATGCAGTACATCAGAGTATAATGCAGGATACAATGCAGAACATCAGAGTATAATGCAGGATACAGTGCAGTACATCAGAGTATAATGCAGGATACAATGCAGTACATCAGAGTATAATGCAGGATACAATGCAATACATCAGAGTATAATGCAGGATACAGTGCAGTACATCAGAGTATAATGCAGGATACAGTGCAGTACATCAGAGTATAATGCAGGATACAATGCAGAACATCAGAGTATAATGCAGGATACAGTGCAGTACATCAGAGTATAATGCAGGATACAATGCAGTACATCAGAGTATAATGCAGGATACAATGCAGAACATCAGAGTATAATGCAGGATACAGTGCAGTACATCAGAGTATAATGCAGGATACAATGCAGAACATCAGAGTATAATGCAGGATATAATGCAGTACATCAGGGTATAATGCAGGATACAATGCAGTACATCAGAGTATAATGCAGGATACAATGCAGAACATCAGAGTATAATGCAGGATACAGTGCAGTACATCAGAGTATAATGCAGGATACAATGCAGTACATCAGAGTATAATGCAGGATACAATGCAATACATCAGAGTATAATGCAGGATACAGTGCAGTACATCAGAGTATAATGCAGGATACAGTGCAGTACATCAGAGTATAATGCAGGATACAATGCAGAACATCAGAGTATAATGCAGGATACAGTGCAGTACATCAGAGTATAATGCAGGATACAATGCAGTACATCAGAGTATAATGCAGGATACAATGCAGAACATCAGAGTATAATGCAGGATACAGTGCAGTACATCAGAGTATAATGCAGGATACAATGCAGAACATCAGAGTATAATGCAGGATATAATGCAGTACATCAGGGTATAATGCAGGATACAATCCAGTACATCAGAGTATAATGCAGGATACAATGCAGAACATCAGAGTATAATGCAGGATACAGTGCAGTACATCAGAGTATAATGCAGGATACAATGCAGCACATCAGAGTATAATGCAGGATACAATGCAGTACATCAGAGTATAATGCAGGATACAATGCAGTACATCAGAGTATAATGCAGGATACAGTGCAGTACATCAGAGTATAATGCAGGATACAGTGCAGTACATCAGAGTATAATGCAGGATATAATGCAGTACATCAGGGTATAATGCAGGATACAATGCAGTACATCAGAGTATAATGCAGGATACAATGCAGTACATCAGAGTATAATACAGGATACAATGCAGTACATCAGAGTATAATGCAGGATACAATGCAGTACGTCAGAGTATAATGCAGGATACAATGCAGTACATCAGAGTATAATGCAGGATACAATGCAGAACATCAGAGTATAATGCAGGATACAATGCAGAACATCAGAGTATAATGCAGGATACAGTGCACTACATCAGAGTATAATGCAGGACACAATGCAGGACATCAGAGTATAATGCAGGATACAATGCAGTGCATCAGAGTATAATGCAGGATACAATGCAGAACATCAGAGTATAATGCAGGATACAATGCAGTACATCAGAGTATAATGCAGGATACAATGCAGTACATCAGAGTATAATGCAGGATACAATGCAGTACATCAGAGTATAATGCAGGATACAATGCAGTACATCAGGGTATAATGCAGGATACAGTGCAGTACATCAGAGTATAATGCAGAATACAATGCAGTACATCAGAGTATAATGCAGGATACAATGCAGTACATCAGAGTATAATGCAGGATACAATGCAGTACATCAGAGTATAATGCAGGATACAATGCAGTACATCAGAGTATAATGCAGGATACAATGCAGTACATCAGAGTATAATGCAGGATACAATGCAGTACATCAGGGTATAATGCAGGATACAGTGCAGTACATCAGAGTATAATGCAGGATACAGTGCAGTACATCAGAGTATAATGCAGAATACAATGCAGTACATCAGAGTATAATGCAGGATACAGTGCAGTACATCAGAGTATAATGCAGGATACAGTGCAGTACATCAGAGTATAATGCAGGATACAATGCAGAACATCAGAGTATAATGCAGGATATAATGCAGTACATCAGGGTATAATGCAGGATACAATGCAGTACATCAGAGTATAATGCAGGATACAATGCAGTACATCAGAGTATAATACAGGATACAATGCAGTACATCAGAGTATAATGCAGGATACAATGCAGTACGTCAGAGTATAATGCAGGATACAATGCAGTACATCAGAGTATAATGCAGGATACAATGCAGAACATCAGAGTATAATGCAGGATACAATGCAGAACATCAGAGTATAATGCAGGATACAGTGCAGTACATCAGAGTATAATGCAGGACACAATGCAGGACATCAGAGTATAATGCAGGATACAATGCAGTACATCAGAGTATAATGCAGGATACAATGCAGAACATCAGAGTATAATGCAGGATACAATGCAGTGCATCAGAGTATAATGCAGGATACAATGCAGAACATCAGAGTATAATGCAGGATACAATGCAGTACATCAGAGTATAATGCAGGATACAATGCAGTACATCAGAGTATAATGCAGGATACAATGCAGTACATCAGAGTATAATGCAGGATACAATGCAGTACATCAGGGTATAATGCAGGATACAATGCAGTACATCAGAGTATAATGCAGGATACAATGCAGTACATCAGAGTATAATGCAGGATACAATGCAGTACGTCAGAGTATAATGCAGGATACAATGCAGAACATCAGAGTATAATGCAGGATACAATGCAGTACATCAGAGTATAATGCAGGACACAATGCAGGACATCAGAGTATAATTCAGGATACAATGCAGTACATCAGAGTATAATGCAGGACACACTGCAGTACATCAGAGTATAATGCAGGACACAATGCAGGACATCAGAGTATAATTCAGGATACAATGCAGAACATCAGAGTATAATGCAGGATACAATGCAGTACATCAGAGTATAATGCAGGATACAATGCAGTACATCAGAGTATAATGCAGGACACAATGCAGTACATCAGAGTATAATGCAGGACACACTGCAGTACATCAGAGTATAATGCAGGACACAATGCAGGACATCAGAGTATAATTCAGGATACAATGCAGAACATCAGAGTATAATGCAGGATACAATGCAGTACATCAGAGTATAATGCAGGATACAATGCAGTACATCAGAGTATAATGCAGGATACAATGCAGTACATCAGAGTATAATGCAGGACACACTGCAGTACATCAGAGTATAATGCAGGACACAATGCAGGACATCAGAGTATAATTCAGGATACAATGCAGAACATCAGAGTATAATGCAGGATACAATGCAGTACATCAGAGTATAATGCAGGATACAATGCAGTACATCAGAGTATAATGCAGGACACAATGCAGTACATCAGAGTATAATGCAGGACACACTGCAGTACATCAGAGTATAATGCAGGACACAATGCAGGACATCAGAGTATAATTCAGGATACAATGCAGAACATCAGAGTATAATGCAGGATACAATGCAGTACATCAGAGTATAATGCAGGATACAGTGCAGTACATCAGAGTATAATGCAGGACACAATGCAGAACATCAGAGTATAATGCAGGATACAGTGCAGTACATCAGAGTATAATGCAGGACACAATGCAGTACATCAGAGTATAATGCAGGACACAATGCAGTACATCAGAGTATAATGCAGGATACAATGCAGTACATCAGAGTATAATGCAGGACACAATGCAGTACATCAGAGTATAATGCAGGATACAATGCAGTACATCAGAGTATAATGCAGGATACAATGCAGTACATCAGAGTATAATGCAGGATATAGTGCAGTACATCAGAGTATAATGCAGGATACAATGCAGTACATCAGAGTATAATGCAGGATACAATGCAGTACATCAGGGTATAATGCAGGATACAATGCAGTACATCAGATTATAATGCAGGATACAATGCAGTACATCAGAGTATAATGCAGGATACAATGCAGAACATCAGAGTATAATGCAGGACACAATGCAGTACATCAGAGTATAATGCAGGATACAATGCAGTACATCAGAGTATAATGCAGGATACAATGCAGTACATCAGAGTATAATGCAGGATACAATGCAGTACATCAGAGTATAATGCAGGACACAATGCAGTACATCAGAGTATAATGCAGGATACAATGCAGTACATCAGAGTATAATGCAGGATACAATGCAGTACATCAGAGTATAATGCAGGATACAATGCAGTACATCAGAGTATAATGCAGGACACAATGCAGGACATCAGAGTATAATGCAGGATACAATGCAGTACATCAGAGTATAATTCAGGATACAATGCAGAACATCAGAGTATAATGCAGGATACAATGCAGTACATCAGGGTATAATGCAGGATACAATGCAGTACATCAGAGTATAATGCAGGATACAATGCAGTACATCAGAGTATAATGCAGGATACAATGCAGTACATCAGATTATAATGCAGGATACAATGCAGTACATCAGGGTATAATGCAGGATACAATGCAGTACATCAGATTATAATGCAGGATACAATGCAGTACATCAGAGTATAATGCAGGATACAATGCAGTACGTCAGAGTATAATGCAGGATACAATGCAGTACGTCAGAGTATAATGCAGGATACAATGCAGAACATCAGATTATAATGCAGGATACAATGCAGTACATCAGAGTATAATGCAGGATACAATGCAGTACGTCAGAGTATAATGCAGGATACAATGCAGAACATCAGATTATAATGCAGGATACAATGCAGAACATCAGATTATAATGCAGGATACAATGCAGAACATCAGAGTATAATGCAGGATACAATGCAGTACATCAGGGTATAATGCAGGATACAATGCAGTACATCAGAGTATAATGCAGGATACAATGCAGTACATCAGAGTATAATGCAGGATACAGTGCAGTACATCAGAGTATAATGCAGGATACAATGCAGTACATCAGAATATAATGCAGGATACAATGCAGAACATCAGAGTATAATGCAGGATACAATGCAGTACATCAGAGTATAATGCAGGATACAATGCAGTACATCAGAGTATAATGCAGGATACAATGCAGTACATCAGAGTATAATGCAGGATACAATGCAGTACATCAGAGTATAATGCAGGATACAGTGCAGTACATCAGAGTATAATGCAGGATACAATGCAGTACATCAGAGTATAATGCAGGATACAATGCAGTACATCAGAGTATAATGCAGGATACAATGCAGTACATCAGAGTATAATGCAGGATACAATGCAGTACATCAGAGTATAATGCAGGATACAGTGCAGTACATCAGAGTATAATGCAGGATACAGTGCAGTACATCAGAGTATAATGCAGGACACAATGCAGTACATCAGAGTATAATGCAGGATACAATGCAGTACATCAGAGTATAATGCAGGATACAATGCAATACATCAGAGTATAATGCAGGATACAATGCAGTACATCAGAGTATAATGCAGGATACAATGCAGAAAATCAGAGTATAATGCAGGATACAATGCAGTACATCAGAGTATAATGCAGGATACAATGCAGTACATCAGAGTATAATGCAGGACACAATGCAGGGCATCAGAGTATAATTCAGGATACAGTGCAGTACATCAGAGTATAATGCAGGATACAATGCAGAAAATCAGAGTATAATGCAGGATACAATGCAGTACATCAGAGTATAATGCAGGATACAATGCAGTACATCAGAGTATAATGCAGGACACAATGCAGTACATCAGAGTATAATGCAGGATACAATGCAGTACATCAGAGTATAATGCAGGACACAATGCAGTACATCAGAGTATAATGCAGGATACAATGCAGTACATCAGAGTATAATGCAGGACACAATGCAGGACATCAGAGTATAATGCAGGATACAATGCAGTACATCAGAGTATAATGCAGGATACAATGCAGTACATCAGAGTATAATGCAGGACACAATGCAGGACATCAGAGTATAATGCAGGATACAATGCAGTACATCAGAGTATAATGCAGGATACAATGCAGTACATCAGAGTATAATGCAGGACACAATGCAGGACATCAGAGTATAATGCAGGATACAATGCAGGACATCAGAGTATAATGCAGGACACAATGCAGGACATCAGAGTATAATGCAGGACACAATGCAGAACCTCAGAGTATAATGCAGGATACAATGCAGTACATCAGAGTATAATGCAGGATACAATGCAGTACATCAGAGTATAATGCAGGATACAATGCAGTACATCAGAGTATAATGCAGGATACAATGCAGGACATCAGAGTATAATGCAGGACACAATGCAGGACATCAGAGTATAATGCAGGATACAATGCAGTACATCAGAGTATAATGCAGGATACAATGCAGTACATCAGAGTATAATGCAGGATACAATGCAGTACATCAGAGTATAATGCAGGATACAATGCAGGACATCAGAGTATAATGCAGGACACAATGCAGGACATCAGAGTATAATGCAGGACACAATGCAGAACCTCAGAGTATAATGCAGGACACAATGCAGTACATCAGGGTATAATACAGGATACAATGCAGAACATCAGAGTATAATGCAGGAGACAATGCAGTACATCAGAGTATAATGCAGGACACAATGCAGTACATCAGGGTATAATGCAGGATACAATGCAGTACATCAGAGTATAATGCAGGATACAATGCAGTACATCAGAGTATAATGCAGGATACAATGCAGTACATCAGAGTATAATGCAGGACACAATGCAGTACATCAGAGTATAATGCAGGATACAGTGCAGTACATCAGAGTATAATGCAGGACACAATGCAGTACATCAGAGTATAATGCAGGATACAGTGCAGTACATCAGAGTATAATGCAGGATATAATGCAGTACATCAGGGTATAATGCAGGATACAATGCAGTACATCAGAGTATAATGCAGGATACAGTGCAGTACATCAGAGTATAATGCAGGATACAATGCAGTACATCAGAGTATAATGCAGGATACAATGCAGAACATCAGAGTATAATGCAGGATACAATGCAGTACATCAGAGTATAATGCAGGATACAATGCAATACATCAGAGTATAATGCAGGATACAGTGCAGTACATCAGAGTATAATGCAGGATACAGTGCAGTACATCAGAGTATAATGCAGGATACAATGCAGTACATCAGAGTATAATGCAGGATACAATGCAGTACATCAGAGTATAATGCAGGATACAATGCAGAACATCAGAGTATAATGCAGGATACAGTGCAGTACATCAGAGTATAATGCAGGATACAATGCAGAACATCAGAGTATAATGCAGGATACAATGCAGTACATCAGAGTATAATGCAGGATACAATGCAATACATCAGAGTATAATGCAGGATACAATGCAGAACATCAGAGTATAATGCAGGATACAGTGCAGTACATCAGAGTATAATGCAGGATACAATGCAGAACATCAGAGTATAATGCAGGATATAATGCAGTACATCAGGGTATAATGCAGGATACAATCCAGTACATCAGAGTATAATGCAGGATACAATGCAGAACATCAGAGTATAATGCAGGATACAGTGCAGTACATCAGAGTATAATGCAGGATACAATGCAGCACATCAGAGTATAATGCAGGATACAATGCAGTACATCAGAGTATAATGCAGGATACAATGCAGTACATCAGAGTATAATGCAGGATACAGTGCAGTACATCAGAGTATAATGCAGGATACAATGCAGTACATCAGAGTATAATGCAGGATACAGTGCAGTACATCAGAGTATAATGCAGGATACAGTGCAGTACATCAGAGTATAATGCAGGATACAATGCAGAACATCAGAGTATAATGCAGGATATAATGCAGTACATCAGGGTATAATGCAGGATACAATGCAGTACATCAGAGTATAATGCAGGATACAATGCAGTACATCAGAGTATAATACAGGATACAATGCAGTACATCAGAGTATAATGCAGGATACAATGCAGTACGTCAGAGTATAATGCAGGATACAATGCAGTACATCAGAGTATAATGCAGGATACAATGCAGAACATCAGAGTATAATGCAGGATACAATGCAGAACATCAGAGTATAATGCAGGATACAGTGCAGTACATCAGAGTATAATGCAGGACACAATGCAGTGCATCAGAGTATAATGCAGGATACAATGCAGAACATCAGAGTATAATGCAGGATACAGTGCAGTACATCAGAGTATAATGCAGAATACAATGCAGTACATCAGAGTATAATGCAGGATACAATGCAGTACATCAGAGTATAATGCAGGATACAATGCAGTACATCAGAGTATAATGCAGGATACAATGCAGTACATCAGAGTATAATGCAGGATACAATGCAGTACATCAGAGTATAATGCAGAATACAATGCAGTACATCAGAGTATAATGCAGGATACAATGCAGTGCATCAGAGTATAATGCAGGATACAATGCAGAACATCAGAGTATAATGCAGGATACAGTGCAGTACATCAGAGTATAATGCAGAATACAATGCAGTACATCAGAGTATAATGCAGGATACAATGCAGTACATCAGAGTATAATGCAGGATACAATGCAGTACATCAGAGTATAATGCAGGATACAATGCAGTACATCAGAGTATAATGCAGGATACAATGCAGTACATCAGAGTATAATGCAGGATACAATGCAGTACATCAGAGTATAATGCAGGATACAGTGCAGTACATCAGAGTATAATGCAGGATACAGTGCAGTACATCAGAGTATAATGCAGAATACAATGCAGTACATCAGAGTATAATGCAGGATACAGTGCAGTACATCAGAGTATAATGCAGGATACAGTGCAGTACATCAGAGTATAATGCAGGATACAATGCAGAACATCAGAGTATAATGCAGGATACAATGCAGTACATCAGAGTATAATACAGGATACAATGCAGTACATCAGAGTATAATGCAGGATACAATGCAGTACATCAGAGTATAATACAGGATACAATGCAGTACATCAGAGTATAATGCAGGATACAATGCAGTACGTCAGAGTATAATGCAGGATACAATGCAGTACATCAGAGTATAATGCAGGATACAATGCAGAACATCAGAGTATAATGCAGGATACAATGCAGAACATCAGAGTATAATGCAGGATACAGTGCAGTACATCAGAGTATAATGCAGGACACAATGCAGGACATCAGAGTATAATGCAGGATACAATGCAGTACATCAGAGTATAATGCAGGATACAATGCAGAACATCAGAGTATAATGCAGGATACAATGCAGTGCATCAGAGTATAATGCAGGATACAATGCAGCACATCAGAGTATAATGCAGGATACAATGCAGAACATCAGAGTATAATGCAGGATACAATGCAGAACATCAGAGTATAATGCAGGATACAATGCAGAACATCAGAGTATAATGCAGGATACAATGCAGTACATCAGAGTATAATGCAGGATACAATGCAGTACATCAGAGTATAATGCAGGATACAATGCAGTACATCAGAGTATAATGCAGGATACAATGCAGTACATCAGGGTATAATGCAGGATACAATGCAGTACATCAGAGTATAATGCAGGATACAATGCAGTACATCAGAGTATAATGCAGGATACAATGCAGTACGTCAGAGTATAATGCAGGATACAATGCAGAACATCAGAGTATAATGCAGGATACAATGCAGTACATCAGAGTATAATGCAGGACACAATGCAGGACATCAGAGTATAATTCAGGATACAATGCAGTACATCAGAGTATAATGCAGGACACACTGCAGTACATCAGAGTATAATGCAGGACACAATGCAGGACATCAGAGTATAATTCAGGATACAATGCAGAACATCAGAGTATAATGCAGGATACAATGCAGAACATCAGAGTATAATGCAGGATACAATGCAGTACATCAGGGTATAATGCAGGATACAATGCAGTACATCAGAGTATAATGCAGGACACAATGCAGTACATCAGAGTATAATGCAGTATACAATGCAGTACATCAGAGTATAATGCAGGATACAGTGCAGTACATCAGAGTATAATGCAGGACACAATGCAGAACATCAGAGTATAATGCAGGATACAGTGCAGTACATCAGAGTATAATGCAGGATACAATGCAGCACATCAGAGTATAATGCAGGACACAATGCAGTACATCAGAGTATAATGCAGGACACAATGCAGTACATCAGAGTATAATGCAGGATACAATGCAGTACATCAGAGTATAATGCAGGACACAATGCAGTACATCAGAGTATAATGCAGGATACAATGCAGTACATCAGAGTATAATGCAGGATACAATGCAGTACATCAGAGTATAATGCAGGATATAGTGCAGTACATCAGAGTATAATGCAGGATACAATGCAGTACATCAGAGTATAATGCAGGATATAGTGCAGCACATCAGAGTATAATGCAGGATACAATGCAGAACATCAGAGTATAATGCAGGATACAATGCAGAACATCAGAGTATAATGCAGGATACAATGCAGTACATCAGAGTATAATGCAGGATATAGTGCAGTACATCAGAGTATAATGCAGGATACAATGCAGTACATCAGATTATAATGCAGGATACAATGCAGAACATCAGAGTATAATGCAGGATACAGTGCAGTACATCAGATTATAATGCAGGATACAATGCAGTACATCAGAGTATAATGCAGGATACAATGCAGTACATCAGAGTATAATGCAGGATACAATGCAGTACATCAGGGTATAATGCAGGATACAATGCAGTACATCAGATTATAATGCAGGATACAATGCAGTACATCAGAGTATAATGCAGGATACAATGCAGAACATCAGAGTATAATGCAGGATACAATGCAGTACATCAGGGTATAATGCAGGATACAATGCAGAACATCAGAGTATAATGCAGGATACAATGCAGTACATCAGATTATAATGCAGGATACAATGCAGTACATCAGATTATAATGCAGGATACAATGCAGTACATCAGATTATAATGCAGGATACAATGCAGTACATCAGAGTATAATGCAGGATACAATGCAGTACATCAGAGTATAATGCAGGATACAATGCAGAACATCAGAGTATAATGCAGGATACAATGCAGTACATCAGAGTATAATGCAGGATACAATGCAGTACATCAGAGTATAATGCAGGATACAATGCAATACATCAGAGTATAATGCAGGATACAATGCAATACATCAGAGTATAATGCAGGATACAATGCAGCACATCAGAGTATAATGCAGGATACAGTGCAGTACATCAGAGTATAATGCAGGATACAATGCAGTACATCAGAGTATAATGCAGGACACAATGCAGTACATCAGAGTATAATGCAGGATACAATGCAGTACATCAGAGTATAATGCAGGATACAATGCAGTACATCAGAGTATAATGCAGGATACAATGCAGTACATCAGAGTATAATGCAGGACACAATGCAGGACATCAGAGTATAATGCAGGATACAATGCAGTACATCAGAGTATAATTCAGGATACAATGCAGAACATCAGAGTATAATGCAGGATACAATGCAGTACATCAGAGTATAATGCAGGATACAATGCAGTACATCAGAGTATAATGCAGGATACAATGCAGTACATCAGGGTATAATGCAGGATACAATGCAGTACATCAGGGTATAATGCAGGATACAATGCAGTACATCAGAGTATAATGCAGGATACAATGCAGTACATCAGAGTATAATGCAGGATACAATGCAGTACATCAGATTATAATGCAGGATACAATGCAGTACATCAGGGTATAATGCAGGATACAATGCAGTACATCAGATTATAATGCAGGATACAATGCAGTACATCAGAGTAAAATGCAGGATACAATGCAGTACGTCAGAGTATAATGCAGGATACAATGCAGTACATCAGAGTATAATGCAGGATACAATGCAGTACGTCAGAGTATAATGCAGGATACAATGCAGAACATCAGATTATAATGCAGGATACAATGCAGAACATCAGATTATAATGCAGGATACAGTGCAGTACATCAGAGTATAATGCAGGATACAATGCAGTACATCAGAGTATAATGCAGGATACAATGCAGTACATCAGAGTATAATGCAGGATACAATGCAGTACATCAGAGTATAATGCAGGATACAGTGCAGTACATCAGAGTATAATGCAGGATACAATGCAGAACATCAGAGTATAATGCAGGATACAATGCAGTACATCAGGGTATAATGCAGGATACAATGCAGTACATCAGAGTATAATGCAGGATACAATGCAGTACATCAGAGTATAATGCAGGACACAATGCAGTACATCAGAGTATAATGCAGGATACAATGCAGTACATCAGAGTATAATGCAGGATACAGTGCAGTACATCAGAGTATAATGCAGGATACAGTGCAGTACATCAGAGTATAATGCAGGATACAGTGCAGTACATCAGAGTATAATGCAGGACACAATGCAGTACATCAGAGTATAATGCAGGATACAGTGCAGTACATCAGAGTATAATGCAGGACACAATGCAGTACATCAGAGTATAATGCAGGATACAATGCAGTACATCAGAGTATAATGCAGGATACAATGCAATACATCAGAGTATAATGCAGGATACAATGCAGTACATCAGAGTATAATGCAGGATACAATGCAGAAAATCAGAGTATAATGCAGGATACAATGCAGTACATCAGAGTATAATGCAGGATACAATGCAGTACATCAGAGTATAATGCAGGACACAATGCAGGGCATCAGAGTATAATTCAGGATACAGTGCAGTACATCAGAGTATAATGCAGGATACAATGCAGAAAATCAGAGTATAATGCAGGATACAATGCAGTACATCAGAGTATAATGCAGGATACAATGCAGTACATCAGAGTATAATGCAGGACACAATGCAGTACATCAGAGTATAATGCAGGATACAATGCAGTACATCAGAGTATAATGCAGGACACAATGCAGGACATCAGAGTATAATGCAGGATACAATGCAGTACATCAGAGTATAATGCAGGACACAATGCAGGACATCAGAGTATAATGCAGGATACAATGCAGTACATCAGAGTATAATTCAGGATACAATGCAGAACCTCAGAGTATAATGCAGGATACAATGCAGTACATCAGAGTATAATGCAGGATACAATGCAGGACATCAGAGTATAATGCAGGACACAATGCAGGACATCAGAGTATAATGCAGGACACAATGCAGAACCTCAGAGTATAATGCAGGATACAATGCAGTACATCAGAGTATAATGCAGGATACAATGCAGTACATCAGAGTATAATGCAGGATACAATGCAGTACATCAGAGTATAATGCAGGATACAATGCAGGACATCAGAGTATAATGCAGGACACAATGCAGGACATCAGAGTATAATGCAGGATACAATGCAGTACATCAGAGTATAATGCAGGATACAATGCAGTACATCAGAGTATAATGCAGGATACAATGCAGTACATCAGAGTATAATGCAGGATACAATGCAGGACATCAGAGTATAATGCAGGACACAATGCAGGACATCAGAGTATAATGCAGGACACAATGCAGAACCTCAGAGTATAATGCAGGACACAATGCAGTACATCAGGGTATAATGCAGGATACAATGCAGAACATCAGAGTATAATGCAGGAGACAATGCAGTACATCAGAGTATAATGCAGGACACAATGCAGTACATCAGGGTATAATGCAGGATACAATGCAGAACATCAGAGTATAATGCAGGAGACAATGCAGTACATCAGAGTATAATGCAGGATACAATGCAGTACATCAGAGTATAATGCAGGATACAATGCAGTACATCAGAGTATAATGCAGGACACAATGCAGTACATCAGAGTATAATGCAGGATACAGTGCAGTACATCAGAGTATAATGCAGGACACAATGCAGTACATCAGAGTATAATGCAGGATACAGTGCAGTACATCAGAGTATAATGCAGGATACAATGCAGTACATCAGAGTATAATGCAGGATACAGTGCAGTACATCAGAGTATAATGCAGGATACAATGCAGTACATCAGAGTATAATGCAGGATACAATGCAGTACATCAGAGTATAATGCAGGATACAATGCAGTACATCAGAGTATAATGCAGGATACAGTTCAGTACATCAGAGTATAATGCAGGATACAGTGCAGTACATCAGAGTATAATGCAGGACACAATGCAGTACATCAGGGTATAATGCAGGATACAATGCAGTACATCAGAGTATAATGCAGGATACAGTGCAGTACATCAGAGTATAATGCAGGATACAATGCAGTACATCAGAGTATAATGCAGGATACAGTGCAGTACATCAGAGTATAATGCAGGATACAATGCAGTACATCAGAGTATAATGCAGGATACAATGCAGTACATCAGAGTATAATGCAGGATACAATGCAGTACATCAGAGTATAATGCAGGATACAGTTCAGTACATCAGAGTATAATGCAGGATACAGTGCAGTACATCAGAGTATAATGCAGGACACAATGCAGTACATCAGGGTATAATGCAGGATACAATGCAGAACATCAGAGTATAATGCAGGATACAATGCAGTACATCAGAGTATAATGCAGGATACAATGCAGAACCTCAGAGTATAATGCAGGATACAATGCAGAACATCAGAGTATAATGCAGGATACAATGCAGTACATCAGAGTATAATGCAGGATACAATGCAGTACATCAGAGTATAATGCAGGATACAGTGCAGTACATCAGAGTATAATGCAGGATACAATGCAGAACCTCAGAGTATAATGCAGGATACAATGCAGAACATCAGAGTATAATGCAGGATACAATGCAGTACATCAGAGTATAATGCTGGATACAGTGCAGTACATCAGAGTATAATGCAGGATACAATGCAGCACATCAGAGTATAATGCAGGATACAATGCAGTACATCAGAGTATAATGCAGGATACAATGCAGTACATCAGAGTATAATGCAGGATACAATGCAGGACATCAGATTATAATGCAGGATACAATGCAGAACATCAGATTATAATGCAGGATACAATGCAGGACATCAGATTATAATGCAGGATACAATGCAGAACATCAGAGTATAATGCAGGATACAATGCAGGACATCAGATTATAATGCAGGATACAATGCAGAACATCAGAGTATAATGCAGGATACAATGCAGGACATCAGATTATAATGCAGGATACAATGCAGTACATCAGATTATAATGCAGGATACAATGCAGGACATCAGATTATAATGCAGGATACAATGCAGAACATCAGAGTATAATGCAGGATACAGTGCAGTACATCAGAGTATAATGCAGGATACAATGCAGAACCTCAGAGTATAATGCAGGATACAGTGCAGAACCTCAGAGTATAATGCAGGATACAATGCAGAACCTCAGAGTATAATGCAGGATACAATGCAGAACATCAGAGTATAATGCAGGATACAATGCAGTACATCAGAGTATAATGCAGGATACAATGCAGAACCTCAGAGTATAATGCAGGATACAGTGCAGTACATCAGAGTATAATGCAGGATACAATGCAGTACATCAGAGTATAATGCAGGATACAATGCAGTACATCAGAGTATAATGCAGGATACAATGCAGAACCTCAGAGTATAATGCAGGATACAATGCAGTACATCAGAGTATAATGCAGGATACAATGCAGTACATCAGAGTATAATGCAGGACACAATGCAGTACATCAGAGTATAATGCAGGATACAATGCAGTACATCAGAGTATAATGCAGGACACAATGCAGGACATCAGAGTATAATTCAGGATACAATGCAGAACCTCAGAGTATAATGCAGGATACAATGCAGTACATCAGAGTATAATGCAGGACACTTTGCAGGACATCAGAGTATAATGCAGGACACAATGCAGGACATCAGAGTATAATGCAGGATACAATGCAGTACATCAGAGTATAATGCAGGATACAATGCAGTACATCAGAGTATAATGCAGGATACAATGCAGTACATCAGAGTATAATGCAGGATACAATGCAGAACCTCAGAGTATAATGCAGGATACAATGCAGTACATCAGAGTATAATGCAGGATACAATGCAGAACCTCAGAGTATAATGCAGGATACAATGCAGTACATCAGAGTATAATGCAGGATACAATGCAGTACATCAGAGTATAATGCAGGATACAATGCAGAACCTCAGAGTATAATGCAGGATACAATGCAGTACATCAGAGTATAATGCAGGATACAATGCAGTACATCAGAGTATAATGCAGGACACAATGCAGTACATCAGAGTATAATGCAGGATACAATGCAGTACATCAGAGTATAATGCAGGATACAATGCAGTACATCAGAGTATAATGCAGGATATAGTGCAGTACATCAGAGTATAATGCAGGATACAATGCAGTACATCAGAGTATAATGCAGGACACAATGCAGGACATCAGAGTATAATTCAGGATACAATGCAGAACCTCAGAGTATAATGCAGGATACAATGCAGTACATCAGAGTATAATGCAGGATACAATGCAGTACATCAGAGTATAATGCAGGATACAATGCAGAACATCAGAGTATAATGCAGGATACAGTGCAGTACATCAGAGTATAATGCAGGATACAATGCAGTACATCAGAGTATAATGCAGGATACAATGCAGTACATCAGAGTATAATGCAGGATACAATGCAGTACATCAGAGTATAATGCAGGATACAATGCAGTACATCAGAGTATAATGCAGGATACAATGCAGTACATCAGAGTATAATGCAGGATACAGTGCAGTACATCAGAGTATAATGCAGGATACAATGCAGTACATCAGAGTATAATGCAGGATACAATGCAGAACATCCCAGTATAATGCAGGATACAATGCAGTACATCAGAGTATAATGCAGGATACAGTGCAGTACATCAGAGTATAATGCAGGACACAATGCAGTACATCAGAGTATAATGCAGGATACAGTGCAGGACATCAGAGTATAATGCAGGATACAATGCAGAACATCAGAGTATAATGCAGGATACAGTGCAGTACATCAGAGTATAATGCAGGATACAGTGCAGTACATCAGAGTATAATGCAGGATACAATGCAGGACATCAGAGTATAATGCAGGATACAGTGCAGTACATCAGAGTATAATGCAGGATACAATGCAGAACATCAGAGTATAATGCAGGATACAGTGCAGTACATCAGAGTATAATGCAGGATACAGTGCAGTACATCAGAGTATAATGCAGGATACAATGCAGTACATCAGAGTATAATGCAGGATACAATGCAGAACATCAGAGTATAATGCAGGATACAGTGCAGTACATCAGAGTATAATGCAGGATACAGTGCAGTACATCAGAGTATAATGCAGGATACAATGCAGTACATCAGAGTATAATGCAGGACACAATGCAGTACATCAGAGTATAATGCAGGATACAATGCAGTACATCAGAGTATAATTCAGGATACAATGCAGTACATCAGAGTATAATGCAGGATACAATGCAGTACATCAGAGTATAATTCAGGATACAATGCAGTACATCAGAGTATAATGCAGGATACAGTGCAGTACATCAGAGTATAATGCAGGATACAGTGCAGTACATCAGAGTATAATGCAGGATACAATGCAGTACATCAGAGTATAATGCAGGATACAATGCAGAACATCCCAGTATAATGCAGGATACAATGCAGTACATCAGAGTATAATGCAGGATACAATGCAGTACATCAGAGTATAATGCAGGATACAATGCAGAACATCAGAGTATAATGCAGGATACAGTGCAGTACATCAGAGTATAATGCAGGATACAGTGCAGTACATCAGAGTATAATGCAGGATACAATGCAGTACATCAGAGTATAATGCAGGACACAATGCAGTACATCAGAGTATAATGCAGGATACAGTGCAGAACATCAGAGTATAATGCAGGATACAGTGCAGTACATCAGAGTATAATGCAGGATACAATGCAGTACATCAGAGTATAATTCAGGATACAATGCAGTACATCAGAGTATAATGCAGGATACAGTGCAGTACATCAGAGTATAATGCAGGATACAATGCAGTACATCAGAGTATAATGCAGGATACAATGCAGTACATCAGAGTATAATTCAGGATACAATGCAGTACATCAGAGTATAATGCAGGATACAGTGCAGTACATCAGAGTATAATGCAGGATACAATGCAGTACATCAGAGTATAATGCAGGATACAATGCAGTACATCAGAGTATAATTCAGGATACAATGCAGTACATCAGAGTATAATGCAGGATACAATGCAGTACATCAGAGTATAATTCAGGATACAATGCAGTACATCAGAGTATAATGCAGGATACAGTGCAGTACATCAGAGTATAATGCAGGATACAATGCAGTACATCAGAGTATAATGCAGGATACAATGCAGTACATCAGAGTATAATTCAGGATACAATGCAGTACATCAGAGTATAATGCAGGACACAATGCAGTACATCAGAGTATAATGCAGGATACAATGCAGGACATCAGAGTATAATTCAGGATACAATGCAGTGCATCAGAGTATAATTCAGGATACAATGCAGTACATCAGAGTATAATGCAGGATACAATGCAGTACATCAGAGTATAATGCAGGATACAATGCAGTACATCAGAGTATAATGCAGGATACAATGCAGTACATCAGAGTATAATGCAGGATACAGTGCAGTACATCAGAGTATAATGCAGGATACAATGCAGCACATCAGAGTATAATGCAGGATACAGTGCAGTACATCAGAGTATAATGCAGGATACAATGCAGAACATCACAGTATAATGCAGGATACAATGCAGTACATCAGAGTATAATGCAGGATACAATGCAGTACATCAGAGTATAATGCAGGATACAATGCAGTACATCAGAGTATAATGCAGGACACAATGCAATACATCAGAGTATAATGCAGGATACAATGCAGTACATCAGAGTATAATGCAGGATACAATGCAGTACATCAGAGTATAATGCAGGATACAATGCAGTACATCAGAGTATAATGCAGGATACAATGCAGTACATCAGAGTATAATGCAGGATACAATGCAGAACATCAGAGTATAATGCAGGATACAATGCAGTACATCAGAGTATAATGCAGGACACAATGCATTTCAGCAGTGTCAGTATTGGGAGCAGCAAGGCTCGGGCTCCTCATCCCAGTCTCTCCATCTCCACATTGGCCTCAGCGGCTCCTTTTATTCGGATTCCTTTGCAATCAGCCTCATCTCCTGTGTAAGATCTGGGATCGGGGGAGAATCCCGCAGAGGACTGGGAGTGGGGACGGGGGTCCTGTAGCCCGGCATGGATGGCGCCTGATTGAGAAAACCAAGGGAGAAATAGACGCCATCCAGCACTTTTTTATACACTTTACCACATTATATTAATACAAAATGTACATTTTTCAAGAAAACCATATTGTGCGTAAAAGCCCAATATGGGGCTGGATTATGAGGGGGGCACAAGGGGCGCGCGCCCCGGGGCCTCCACCACTTGCCCTGCAAAGGGGGCCTCCACCAACCTTTGGGTTATGGTCTGATCCAGGAGACTTTTCAGTCTTTGATGTGATGGTCTACGGGCCGGCAACAAAGCTATGGGCGGCAGTGGGAGCCCCCCATTCCTGGCCAGCCAAAGCCCCCGCAGGGCAGGATCGAGAGTCTAGTGCAGCAAAGCCGCCGCCAGCAACGCTACAGTGATGGGTGCAGAGCTGTCACTGCACATAAGCCACCAAGCACAGCCGCTGGCAGCTCAATGCGTAATATGTAAAAGAAGCCACACCCCCTCATTGAGGGATAGATGAAGCCACGCCCCCTCATTGAGGAATGGATGGGAGATACATTGTAACAGTTACAACAATAGAAACACTTTAAATAGGCGAATTAATCATTTATTGATGCAGATTTGCATGTTACGCATCAAAGAGGGACAATATGTAAATGAAGCCACACCCCCTTGTTGAGGGATGGGTGAAACAACGCCCCCTCATTGAGGGATGGATGAAGCCACGCCCTCTCATTGAGGGATGGACAGGAGATACATTGTAACAGTTATAACAATAGAAACACTTTGAATAGACAAATGTATCATTTATTGCTGCAGATCTGCATGTTACACCTCAAAGAGGGACAAATGGGAACAAGGAGGGACAGGAGGACATGGACTCAAAAGAGGGACAGTGATTCCAAATCAGGGACACTTGGGAGGTATACTTCAGCATTCTAAATAAACCGGTTACATGGCCGCTCTGGATTGCTGTGACTATTTCTACTCCTTGCTGCCATTTGGAGCATTATGCCTCAGAGAAGGGAAGGTAAAGGGTCCCTTTGACCTGGGTGCGGGGTCCCCATATTTCACACCATTAGTGGTTTTGTATAGTTGAGGTCCCTTTTGTTGGGTGCAGGGTCCCCATATTTCACACCATTAGTGGTTTTGTATAGTTGAGGTCCCTTTTGTTGGGTGCAGGGTCCCCAAGTTTGACACCTTTAGTGGTTTTGTATAGTTGAGGTCCCTTTTGTTGGGTGCAGGGTCCCCATGTTTCACACCTTTAGTGGTTTTGTATAGTTGAGGTCCCTTTTGTTGGGTGCAGGGTCCCCAAGTTTGACACCTTTAGTGGTTTTGTATAGTTGAGATCCCTTTTGTTGGGTGTAGGGTCCCCAAGTTTAACACCTTTAGTGGTTTTGTATAGTTGAGGTCCCTTTTGTTGGGTGCGGGGTCCCCATGTTTCACACCTTTAGTGGTTTTGTATAGTTGAGGTCCCTTTTGTTGGCTGCGGGTCCCCAAGTTCAACAACTTTAGTGGTTTTGTATAGTTGAGGTCCCTTTTGTTGGGTGCGGGTCCCCAAGTTCAACAACTTTAGTGGTTTTGTATAGTTGAGGTCCCTTTTGTTGGGTGCGGGTCCCCAAGTTCAACAACTTTAGTGGTTTTGTATAGTTGAGGTCCCTTTTGTTGGGTGCGGGTCCCCAAGTTCAACAACTTTAGTGGTTTTGTATAGTTGAGGTCCCTTTTGTTGGGTGCAGGGTCCCCATGTTTCACACCTTTAGTGGTTTTGTATAGTTGAGGTCCCTTTTGTTGGGTGCAGGGTCCCCATATTTCACACCATTAGTGGTTTTGTATAGTTGAGGTCCCTTTTGTTGGGTGCCGGGTCCCCAAGTTTGACACCTTTAGTGGTTTTGTATAGTTGAGGTCCCTTTTGTTGGGTGCAGGGTCCCCATGTTTCACACCTTTAGTGGTTTTGTATAGTTGAGGTCCCTTTTGTTGGGTGCAGGGTCCCCAAGTTTGACACCTTTAGTGGTTTTGTATAGTTGAGATCCCTTTTGTTGGGTGTAGGGTCCCCAAGTTTAACACCTTTAGTGGTTTTGTATAGTTGAGGTCCCTTTTGTTGGGTGCGGGGTCCCTATGTTTCACACCTTTAGTGGTTTTGTATAGTTGAGGTCCCTTTTGTTGGGTGCAGGGTCCCCATGTTTCACACCTTTAGTGGTTTTGTATAGTTGAGGTCCCTTTTGTTGGGTGCAGGGTCCCCAAGTTTAACACCATTAGTGGTTTTGTATAGTTGAGGTCCCTTTTGTTGGGTGCAGGGTCCCCAAGTTTGACACCTTTAGTGGTTTTGTATAGTTGAGATCCCTTTTGTTGGGTGTAGGGTCCCCAAGTTTGACACCTTTAGTGGTTTTGTATAGTTGAGATCCCTTTTGTTGGGTGCGGGGTCCCCAAGTTTAACACCTTTAGTGGTTTTGTATAGTTGAGGTCCCTTTTGTTGGGTGTGGGGTCCCCAAGTTTGACACCTTTAGTGGTTTTGTATAGTTGATGTCAGAACTGTACCGAACACCTGTCTGTCTTGAGCTGGTATCCCCCAATCTCCACCGCCTGTTCTGCCTATAGACAAGCCCCCGCTTGTAGGAGACACGGGTAATGCCTCTCCCAGTCGGTTGCCCCCAGGACTTATAGGGCGCAAAGGATACCAGCTTAAGGTGGAGACTGATGAACGGCAGGGAGTCCCGAATGAGGATGCCGGATGGCAGAAGTCCAAATGCAGGCCGAGGTCAAACCGGGAGGTCACAGGGCGAGGTATCCGAAGGAGGTAACAAAGAGTAGTCAAACGAGCCGAGGTCAAATCCAGGAGGTCAAATCCAGGAGGTCACGGAGCGAGGTATCAGGGGGGTCAGGCAGAATCGTGGTCAGGCGAGCGAAAGGTCAGGGCAGGCAGCAAGCAAGGGTAGTCGAGGTCCAAAAGCCGAATTGTAACAAGAGACACTATAACACACATCCAGAACCCAAAGGCTATAACGGGCACTGGGAACCCGGAGCAGAAGGGCTTTATAATAAATGCTGGCCATTGGGGGAAAGGGAAATTGGAGGGAACCGGAGTGATTGGTGCAAACCGGATCATGGGATAGGTCCCAGGAGCTGGACGGCCCAGGCCAGACAGGCCGACCAGTCCCTGGGCTCAATCCCAGGATCCAGCCAGAGACTGGACAGTTTAAACTTGCCCCCGGCGGGCGCGCTGGGGAAAGCGCCGCCGGGAGGCATAAAGGAGACGTGCTCGCGCGCGCGCGCGAGCACGTTGAGTGTCGGGCGCGCCCCCGCCAGGAGGGGGAAGCGCAGCATCCCCGGGGAGAGTGGCAGGCCCGCGCAGCCGCGCGGAGCACGCCGCAACGCCGGCACCAGCAGCATCCCGCGCCGCCAGCCCCCGGACCCCACGACGGCGCTGAGGAGACGGCGGACCCGGGGACAGCCGAGCAGCAGCCCGCCGGGAGCCACCCGACAGCGCGCCGCGGGACCAGGAACGGCGACGAGGTAAGTGCCTAACATTACCCCCCCCCTGAGGAGGGGCCACTGGACCCTCCAAGCTGGGTTTCAAAGGATTCTCCCTGTGAAATCTCTTCACCAAATTCTGCGCATGAACTTCTCTGGCCGGAACCCAAGATCTTTCTTCCGGGCCGTACCCCTTCCAGTCAATTAAATACTGAAGAGAGTTTCTAAACAGGCGGGAGTCAAGAATCCGGGCAATTTCAAATTCCTGATGCCCATCGACTAACACGGGCCCAGGGGAATTATTGGGTTCATGGTTTCTTGCAGGCTTAAGAAGTGAAACGTGAAAAGATTTACAAACTTTCATGGAAGAAGGGAGGGCTAACTGATACGTAACCTGATTGATCTTCCGTGTTATGGGGAAGGGGCCGATAAATTTAGGCCCTAACTTAGCGGAGGGCTGGCGTAAGGCTAAGTTCTTGGTTGAAAGCCAAACCCAATTTCCCACCTCATAACTAGGGTTAGAAGAACGTTTGCGATCTGCAAATTTTTTCTGTTGAAGAACAGCCTTAGTTAGATGTTGCTGGATCTTATTCCATTCCCCTGGCCATTTGGAAAGCCATTCATCCACGGAGGGAACTCTGGAGGGTTGGTCCGAAAGGGCAGAAAACTTCAGGTCTTTGCCATAGACGCAATGGAAGGGAGAAACCCCCGTGGAAGAATGTGAAGCGTTGTTTAATGCAAATTCAGCAAACGGTAGGAAGAAGGCCCAGTCCGTCTGAGTATCAGCCGTAAAACAACGCAAGTACTGTTCTAAAGATTGGTTAGTTCTTTCGGTTTGTCCATTCGATTGAGGATGGAAAGCCGAGGATAGAGAGACGGTGAAACCCAACTTAGTACAGAAGGCCCTCCAAAAACGGGAGACGAATTGGACCCCCCTATCCGAAACAATATCTACTGGAATACCGTGAATTCTAAAAATGTGAGTGACAAAGAGTTGAGCTAATATTTGAGCTGAGGGAAGTTTTTTTAAAGGGATAAAATGAGCCATCTTGCTGAAGCGGTCCACTACTACCCAAATAACTGTATATCCCTGGGAAGGGGGAAGATCAGTAACAAAGTCCATGGCCAGATGGGTCCATGGAGAGGCAGGAGTGGGCAACGGTAGAAGTGGGCCGTCAGGAGAATGTCTTAAAGACTTACACCGAGCACAGACTTTACAGGCTAAGACAAAATTCTGAGCGTCCCTTCTAATGGATGGCCACCAAACTTGGCGCGTCAATAGGGCAATAGTTTTCTTGACCCCCGGATGACCCGCTGTTTTAGTATCATGAAAATGAGACAAAAAGGCAGTGCGGTAAAGAGAAGGCACAAACTGAACAGACTCAGGTTTTTCAGGTGGAGCTTCGGCTTGGAACCGAGCTAGATCAGGAAGTTGGGGTTGGATGGCGGCTACCACCAGGGAGTGGGGTAAGATGGGAGTATCCAATCTTTCGGGCGAGTTAGGGAAAGAGAAACTCCGAGACAGGGCATCCGCTTTAACATTTTTGGACCCAGGTTTATAGGTGATAGAGAAGTTAAACCGGGAAAAGAACAAGGACCAGCGAGCCTGTCTTGGAGTTAGTCTTTTTGCAGATTGAATGTATTCCAGATTTTTATGATCCGTAAAGACCGTAACTGGGTACTGAGCCCCCTCCAGCCAGTGTCTCCATTCCTGAAAGGCTAACTTGATAGCCAACAATTCTCTGTTGCCAATATCATAATTTCTCTCGGCCCCAGAGAACTTCTTGGAAAAGAAAGCACATGGGTGAAGGCGTTCAGGTGACCCATGATATTGTGACAAAACCGCCCCCACTGCAAATTCCGAAGCATCCACCTCCACAAAAAAGGGTGATTGCTCGTCCGGGTGAACTAAGACCGGGGCGGAGCTAAACACTCTTTTCAGATTCTCAAAGGCCTGAACAGCTTGAACAGGCCAAACTGAGGGATACCCGCTTTTCTTGGTAAGATTAGTCAATGGAGTTACTAGAGAAGAAAAGTTCTTAATGAACCTTCTATAAAAATTAGCGAAGCCCAGGAACCTCTGCAGGCCCTTCAGATCCTTGGGCTGCTCCCATTCTAAGACTGCCTTCACTTTAGACTGATCCATGGATAGACCAGACTTAGAAATAATATAGCCGAGAAATGGAACCTCAGATACCTCAAATTGACACTTCTTTAACTTGGCATATAAACAGTTTTCCCTGAGTTTTTGCAAGACTATACGCACATGTTTGCGATGTTCTTCCAGGGATGAAGAAAAAATCAGAATGTCGTCTAAATAAACGACCACAAAACGGCCAAGATAGTCCCTAAAAATTTCGTTTACGAAACTTTGGAAGACCGCGGGGGCATTGCACAAACCAAATGGCATTACCAAATACTCATAATGCCCCTCAAGGGTATTGAAGGCCGTTTTCCACTCGTCCCCCTGCCTAATTCTGATGAGGTTATAGGCCCCCCGAAGGTCGAGTTTGGAAAACACCTGCGCCCCAACCACCTGTGTAAATAACCCCTCAATAAGTGGCAGGGGATACTTGTTTTTAACAGTGACGTTATTTAAACCCCGATAATCAATACAGGGGCGGAGCCCCCCATCTTTCTTTTCTACAAAAAAGAACCCTGCTCCTGCCGGGGAAGATGATGGTCGAATAAACCCCTTCTCTAGGTTTTCCACAATATATTCCCGCATGGCGATGGTTTCAGCTCGGGTTAAATTAAATATTCTTCCCCTCGGGGGCATGGTACCGGGGAGGAGTTCAATAGGGCAATCCCATGGTCTATGGGGAGGAAGTTTGTCCGCCGCCTTTTCAGAAAAGACGTCGGCAAATTCTAAGTATGGAGTGGGAATACCAGCTGGGGATAGTTGCGCAACCCTGACCGGGAGTTCTAAACAATTCTGAAAACAATGGTGCCCCCACTTTATGATTTGCCCTGAGACCCAATCAATTTGGGGATTGTGCTCCCGTAACCATGGCAATCCCAGAATTAAAGGGGTGCTAGGCATACTCAAGACCAAAAAACTAATTACTTCAGAGTGATTTGCCCCCACCTTAAACTGTACGGGAAGGGTTCTGAACTGAACTAAACCTCCGGCCACAGGTGTGCCGTCAATGGCAGAGACCCAGATGGGAGTTGGCAAGGACTGGAGCGCAATTCCTAAACTCTGAGCTAACTCAGAGTCAAGGAAGTTCCCGGCTGCTCCGGAGTCTATGAGAGCCTTCAAATTCAGAAATTTAAAATTAATTTTTATCTGAACTGGAATAAGAACTGGAGACGATACTTGAGGTGATACCTTACAGCCTAGGAGGGCCCCCTCGAAACCCCCTAGGCTCTGGAGTTTCCCGACGGCTTCTTTGGGCATAGTCTGACCATATGGCCGGTTCCACCACAGTACAGACATAGCCCCTTTGGATAAGCGTCGACGTCTCTCGACTTCGGTGAGCCTTGTGGCACCCAGTTGCATGGGCTCTTCCAAAGGTTGTGCTACTGGGGCCTCAGACCTTGAAGCTGTCTCAGCATGCGACCCTTTTTCTTGGCGTCTTTCCCGAAGCCGACGGTCAATGCGAATGGCGAGGTGCATTAACTCGTCTAGGGTCTGAGGTTCCGGATAATTCACCAAGGTGTCCTTGACGGAATCAGCCAATCCAAGCCGGAATTGACCGCAGAGGGCAGGATTGTTCCAGCGGGAGTCTACTGCCCAGCGACGGAATTCCGAGCAATAATCTTCGGCTGGACGGCGTCCCTGGCGAAGAGTACGCAACTTAGCGTCAGCTGTGGCCCCTTTGTCGGGATCATCATAAAGGACCTCCATCGCGGAGAAGAAACTGTCCACAGAGAGACGAACTGGATCCTGGGATGACAAACTAAAGGCCCAGGACTGAGGTTCTCCTTGAAGGAGGGAGATAATCAAGCCGACCCGCTGTTCTTGTGACCCTGAAGAGACAGGACGGAGCTGGAAGTACAATTTGCAAGAGTCCCGGAAGTTGGCAAATTTTGCCCTGTCGCCGTGAAATTTCTCTGGGAGTGGAATTTTTGGTTCCACACACATTGCGGCCGGAGCCCCCTGAGGACTGGGGACGTTAGGAGCAGGACGGTTCTCCTGGGCCGCAACCCGATGAGCCAGGTGCTCTACCGCCGCTGTTAAGGCTTGCACCTGTTCCAGGATTTGGTCCATTCTTTAGGCCCGTTATACTGTCAGGACTGTACCGATCACCTGTCTGTCTTGAGCTGGTAATCCCCCAATCTCCACCGCCTCTTCTGCCTATAGACAAGCCCCCGCTTGTAGGAGACACGGGTAATGCCTCTCCCAGTCGGTTGCCCCCAGGACTTATAGGGCGCAAAGGATACCAGCTTAAGGTGGAGACTGATGAATGGCAGGGAGTCCCGAATGAGGATGCCGGATGGCAGAAGTCCAAATGCAGGCCGAGGTCAAACCGGGAGGTCACAGGGCGAGGTATCCGAAGGAGGTAACAAAGAGTAGTCAAACGAGCCGAGGTCAAATCCAGGAGGTCACGGAGCGAGGTATCAGAGGGGTCAGGCAGAATCGTGGTCAGGCGAGCGAAAGGTCAGGGCAGGCAGCAAGCAAGGGTAGTCGAGGTTCAAAAGCCGAATTGTAACAAGAGACACTATAACACACATCCAGAACCCAAAGGCTATAACGGGCACTGGGAACCCGGAGCAGAAGGGCTTTATAATAAATGCTGGCCATTGGGGGAAAGGGAAATTGGAGGGAACCGGAGTGATTGGTGCAAACCGGATCATGGGATAGGTCCCAGGAGCTGGACGGCCCAGGCCAGACAGGCCGACCAGTCCCTGGGCTCAATCTCAGGATCCAGCCAGAGACTGGACAGTTTAAACTTGCCCCCGGCGGGCGCGCTGGGGAAAGCGCCGCCGGGAGGCATAAAGGAGACGTGCAGGGTCCCCAAAGTTAACACCTTTAGTGGTTTTGTACAGTTGAGGTCCCTTTTGTTGGGTGCGGGGTCCCCAAGTTTAACACCTTTAGTGGGTTTGTATAGTTGAGGTCCCTTTTGTTGGGTGCGGGGTCCCCAAGTTTAACACCTTTAGTGGTTTTGTATAGTTGAGATCCCTTTTGTTGGGTGCAGGGTCCCCAAGTTTAACACCTTTAGTGGTTTTGTATAGTTGAGGTCCCTTTTGTTGGTTGCGGGGTCCCCAAGTTTGACACCTTTAGTGGTTTTGTATAGTTGAGGTCCCTTTGATTGGGTGCAGGGTCCCCAAGTTTAACACCTTTAGTGGTTTTGTATAGTTGAGGTCCCTTTTGTTGGGTGCCGGGTCCCCAAGTTTGACACCTTTAGTGGTTTTGTATAGTTGAGATCCCTTTGATTGGGTGCAGGGTCCCCAAGTTTAACACCTTTAGTGGTTTTGTATAGTTGAGGTCCCTTTTGTTGGGTGCAGGGTCCCCAAGTTTAACACCTTTAGTGGTTTTGTATAGTTGAGGTCCCTTTTGTTGGGTGCAGGGTCCCCAAGTTTAACACCTTTAGTGGTTTGTATAGTTGAGGTCCCTTTGATTGGGTGCAGGGTCCCCAAGTTTAACACCTTTAGTGGTTTTGTATAGTTGAGGTCCATATTGTTGGGTGCAGGGTCCCCAAGTTTAACACCTTTAGTGGTTTTGTACAGTTGAGGTCCCTTTTGTTGGGTGCGGGGTCCCCAAGTTTAACACCTTTAGTGGTTTTGTATAGTTGAGGTCCCTTTTGTTGGGTGCAGGGTCCCCAAGTTTAACACCTTTAGTGGTTTTGTATAGTTGAGGTCTCTTTTGTTGGGTGCGGGGTCCCCAAGTTTAACACCTTTAGTGGTTTTGTATAGTTGAGGTCCCTTTTGTTGGGTGCAGGGTCCCCAAGTTTAACACCTTTAGTGGTTTTGTATAGTTGAGGTCCCTTTTGTTGGATGCAGGTCCCTAAGTTTAACACCTTTAGTGGTTTTGTATAGTTGAGGTCCCTTTTGTTGGATGCAGGTCCCTAAGTTTAACACCTATAGTGATTTTGTATAGTTGAGGTCCCTTTTGTTGGGTGCGGGTCCCCAAGTTTAACACCTTTAGTGGTTTTGTATAGTTGAGGTCCCTTTTGTTGGGTGCAGGGTCCCCAAGTTTAACACCTTTAGTGGTTTTGTATAGTTGAGGTCCCTTTTGTTGGGTGCAGGGTCCCCAAGTTTGACACCTTTAGTGGTTTTGTACAGTTGAGGTCCCTTTTGTTGGGTGCGGGGTCCCCAAGTTTAACACCATTAGTGATTTTGTATAGTTGAGGTCCCTTTGATTGGGTGCGGGGTCCCCAAGTTTAACACCTTTAGTGGTTTTGTATAGTTGAGGTCCCTTTTGTTGGGTGCAGGGTCCCCAAGTTTAACACCATTAGTGATTTTGTATAGTTGAGGTCCCTTTGGTTGGGTGCAGGGTCCCCAAGTTTAACACCTTTAGTGGTTTTGTATAGTTGAGGTCCCTTTTGTTGGGTGCCGGGTCCCCAAGTTTGACACCTTTAGTGGTTTTGTATAGTTGAGGTCCCTTTTGTTGGGTGCAGGGTCCCCAAGTTTAACACCATTAGTGATTTTGTATAGTTGAGGTCCCTTTGGTTGGGTGCAGGGTCCCCAAGTTTAACACCTTTAGTGGTTTTGTATAGTTGAGGTCCCTTTTGTTGGGTGCAGGGTCCCCAAGTCTGACACCTTTAGTGGTTTTGTATAGTTGAGGTCCCTTTTGTTGGGTGCAGGGTCCCCAAGTTTCACACCTTTAGTGGTTTTGTATAGTTGTGGTCCCTTTGATTGGGTGCAGGGTCCCCAAGTTTGACACCTTTAGTGGTTTTGTATAGTTGAGGTCCCTTTGGTTGGGTGCGGGGTCCCCCTGTTTCACACCTTTAGTGGTTTTGTACAGTTGAGGTCCCTTTTGTTGGGTGCAGGTCCCCAAGTTTGACACCTTTAGTGGTTTTGTATAGTTGAGGTCCCTTTTGTTGGGTGTAGGGTCCCCAAGTTTAACACCTTTAATGGTTTTGTATAGTTGAGGTCCCTTTTGTTGGGTGTAGGGTCCCCAAGTTTAACATCTTTAATGGTTTTGTATAGTTGAGGTCCCTTTGATTGGGTGCAGGGTCCCCAAGTTTAACACCTTTAGTGGCTTTGTATAGTTGAGGTCCCTTTTGTTGGGTGCAGGGTCCCCAAGTCTGACACCTTTAGTGGTTTTGTATAGTTGTGGTCCCTTTTGTTGGGTGCAGGGTCCCCAAGTTTGACACCTTTAGTGGTTTTGTATAGTTGAGGTCCCTTTGATTGGGTGCAGGGTCCCCAAGTTTGACACCTTTAGTGGTTTTGTATAGTTGAGGTCCCTTTTGTTGGGTGCAGGGTCCCCAAGTCTGACACCTTTAATGGTTTTGTATAGTTGAGGTCCCTTTTGTTGGGTGCGGGGTCCCCAAGTTTGACACCTTTAGTGGTTTTGTATAGTTGAGGTCCCTTTGATTGGGTGCAGGGTCCCCAAGTTTGACACCTTTAGTGGTTTTGTATAGTTGAGGTCCCTTTTGTTGGGTGCAGGGTCCCCAAGTTTAACACCTTTAGTGGTTTTGTATAGTTGAGGTCCCTTTTGTTGGGTGCGGGTCCCCAAGTTTGACACCTTTAGTGGTTTTGTATAGTTGAGGTCCCTTTTGTTGGGTGCAGGGTCCCCAAGTTTAACACCTTTAGTGGTTTTGTATAGTTGAGGTCCCTTTTGTTGGGTGCGGGTCCCCAAGTTTAACACCTTTAGTGGTTTTGTATAGTTGAGGTCCCTTTTGTTGGGTGCGGGTCCCCAAGTTTAACACCTTTAGTGGTTTTGTATAGTTGAGGTCCCTTTTGTTGGGTGCAGGGTCCCCAAGTTTAACACCTTTAGTGATTTTGTATAGTTGAGGTCCCTTTTGTTGGGTGCGGGTCCCCAAGTTTAACACCTTTAGTGGTTTTGTATAGTTGAGGTCCCTTTTGTTGGGTGCGGGTCCCCAAGTTTAACACCTTTAGTGGTTTTGTATAGTTGAGGTCCCTTTTGTTGGGTGCAGGGTCCCCAAGTTTAACACCTTTAGTGGTTTTGTATAGTTGAGGTCCCTTTTGTTGGGTGCAGGGTCCCCAAGTTCGACACCTTTAGTGGTTTTGTATAGTTGAGGTCCCTTTGATTGGGTGCGGGGTCCCCAAGTTTAACACCTTTAGTGGTTTTGTATAGTTGTGGTCCCTTTGATTGGGTGCGGGGTCCCCAAGTTTAACACCTTTAGTGGTTTTGTATAGTTGTGGTCCCTTTGATTGGGTGCGGGGTCCCCAAGTTTAACACCTTTAGTGGTTTTGTATAGTTGAGGTCCCTTTTTTTGGGTGCAGGGTCCCCAAGTTTAACACCATTAGTGATTTTGTATAGTTGAGGTCCCTTTGATTGGGTGCCGGGTCCCCAAGTTTGACACCGTTAGTGGTTTTGTATAGTTGAGGTCCCTTTGATTGGGTGCCGGGTCCCCAAGTTTAACACCTTTAGTGGTTTTGTATAGTTGAGGTCCCTTTTGTTGGGTGCAGGGTCCCCAAGTTTGACACCTTTAGTGGTTTTGTATAGTTGAGGTCCCTTTTGTTGGGTGCCGGGTCCCCAAGTTTGACACCTTTAGTGGTTTTGTATAGTTGAGGTCCCTTTTGTTGGGTGCAGGGTCCCCAAGTTTAACACCTTTAGTGGTTTTGTATAGTTGAGGTCCCTTTTGTTGGGTGCAGGGTCCCCAAGTTTGACACCTTTAGTGGTTTTGTATAGTTGAGGTCCCTTTTGTTGGGTGCCGGGTCCCCAAGTTTAACACCTTTAGTGGTTTTGTATAGTTGAGAACTTAGTTACGCTCCAGGTTGCGTTTCTGCGACTCGACGGCTTCAATAAAAAATGATGCAAGTAAAAGGGTTAAAAAGTCCCCAATCCCTGGATGTAAATGAGGCCGGGAGGTCCCCCTCCTCTCCGTGCCCCGACACCTCCAACCCGCCGCCGCCGCCACCAGAGGAATAGAAGGCGGCTGAGAAAGGGGAGAGACTAATGCCCATTAAAGTGACTCCTGGAAGGGATATTGCACGTCCTTGCGAGCCGCGATTTATTACCTGTGCGGAGAAACGGCGAGGCCAAGAGGAAATTACTGCCTCTCGCTGCAGCTCGGGGCAAAAATACGCAATTGTTAAAGTGAAATATTATCATTGCGCAGAGCTCGCCCCGGCTTTATGGCCGCCCGCGAAAGGTGGGATGTTAAAACCCGGCTTGCGACAAATCTGCCCTAAGCCAACATTAGTCAGGCAATTGTGAGAAAGGAGACAAATTGCAGCGTTGTGCGAGGAAGGTGTGAGGGGCCCCCAAATAAAACTCACCTCCTCCTCCTCCTCCTCTGCCAGGATGGAAAATCCTAGAGAGCTCTCCATTGGTGACAATGACCAGGGACGGATTATGAAGGCGCACGCCCGGGGCCTCCACCACTTGCCCTGCAAAGGGGGCCTCCACCATACCTTTGGGTTATGGTCTGGTCCAGGAGGCTGAGTTGGTCCATGGAAGAGGTGAGTTGCGCTTGGTGATCTGGGAGGTTTCACACAGAGGGGCCTCCCTGATTTCCCCAAGGGAAAGACCCAAAACCCAGGATAGTCAAAATCCTGGTTTTTGGTCTACTTTAATTTCCCAGCATGTTGTTTCTAATCCCAGTCCAGCCTTCCAGTCCGAACCTCTTCTGCCCCGGCCTCCAGTTCCTTGCATCCAAACCCCACCACATACCACTCATCCACCCCCCAGCCCATCTTTTTAGAGGCCCCCATAAAAGGACTGCTCCGTACCATGGACACCCTTAATCTGGTCCTGGTGGAGGCTTCTGGGGGAAGAAAGTCTAGTGGAGGCCCCCCTTAAATTACTGTAGACCAATCACTTTCCTTGGTAACAAGTGGTGGAGGCCCTGAGGTGGGAGCTCTGGTTTGCCCCTCCTTTAATCCAGCCCTGACAATGACATGCCCTGTGGATTTTATGGAGGTTTCTGCTTGGTGTCGGGACCCACAGCTTGGACTGTCCAGTGTACTCCAGGAACGATGGGCTGAACGGTGCTAAAAGGGTTCTTTAGTGGTGTCATATGGTGATATAAGGGACCCCTGGAGAGTATCGGGGGCATTAGAGAGATATGGAAGGGTAGAGAAGCATGAGCCATACAGCTCATGGAATGGGGGCATCAAAGTGACACAGTGGCATGTGGGGCCTGTAAATGGTACTGGTGAGCCATACAGGTCATAGTATGAGGGGCATCAAAGTGACAAAGTGGCATTTTGGGCTCCATAGATGAGCCATAGAGCTCATGATATGGGGAATAGGGGTGGCATGGTGGCATGTTGGGTCCCTGGATGGTATAGATGAGCCATACAACTCATTGAATGGGGCATCAGGGTTACACAGTGGTGTATTGGACCTGTGGAAGGTATAGATGAGCCATATAGGTCATAGCATGGGGAATAAGGGTAACTGTTTAGCAGGTATGACTCCTGGATGATAAAGATGAGCCATAAAGCTCATAGAATGGGGCATCGAAGTGATAGAGTGGCATGTTGGACCTGTGGATGATATAGATGAGCCATACAGCTCATAATATGGGGAATAGGGGTGACATGGTGGCATGTTCAGCTCCTGGATGGTAACTGTGTGGCAGGTATGTCTCCTGGAGGGTATAGGTGAGCCATACAACTCACAAAATTGGGCATCAGAGTGACAGAGTGGCATGTCGGGCCTGTGGATGGTAAAGATGAACCGTACAGGTCATAGTATGGGAAAAAGGTTAACTGTGTGGCAGATATGGCTCATGGATGGTATAGATGAGCCATACGGCTCATAGTATGAGGGGTATCAAAGTGATAGAGTGGCATGTTAGGCCTGTGGATGATATACATGAGCCACACAGCTCATAATATTAAAATAGGGGTGACATGGTGGCATGTTCAGCTCCTGGATGATATAGATGAGCCATACAGCTCATAATATGGGGGATAAGGGTAACTGTGTGGCAGGTATGGCTCCTGGATGGTATAGATGAGCCATACAACTCATTGAATGGGGCATCAGGGTTACAAAGTGGCATGTTGGGCCTTTGAAGGGTATAGATGAGCCATACATGTCATTGTAGGGAGAATAAGGGTAACTGTGTGGCAGGTATGGCTCCTGTATGGTATAGATGAGCCATACAGCACATAACATGGGGGGAATCAAAGTGTGTCAAAAGTTGGGGTGGTAAAGTTGAGCCATAAATCTCATAGAATGGGAGCATCAAAGTGACACAGTGGCATGTTGGGTCTTTGGATGGTATAGATATGTGGATGGTATAGCCGTACAGGTTATAGTATGGGGAATAAGGGTAACTGTGTGGCAGGTACGTCTCCTGGATGATATAGATGAGCCATACAGCTCAAAGTATGAGGGGCATCAAAGTGACAGAGTGGAATGCTTGGTCTCTGGATGGTAAAGAAGAGCCATAAACCTCATAGAATGGAGGCATCAAAGTAACAGAATGCCATGTTCTTTGGGTCTTTGGATGGTATAAATGAGCCATACAACTCGCAGTATGGGGGGTATCTGGGTGATATATAGGGTCGATTCAAAGAAACATGTAACAGCTTTGATTTTGGTGCCGATCATCCTATTTTTCCCGTACGCTCGTGCGCTCGTATGAACTTGCGAGTGATTCTATAAGCGAATACGTTCCTATCCTAAAATGTCCGTCCGTTCGTATGGCAGTTCGGGAATCAGACCTATGTCAGTTTCCATCCTGAATTTTCCGTTTCATTTCTCAGGTTGCAACATTGGTTTTGCCCTTTTTCCTTTTTTGTCTGGACGTAAATCCTTCTGATCTTGCGGCTGCGCACTACAAACTTACCTCATTAAAGTGCATTCTAAATATTTGGTTTTTTTTTTTTCTTTATTTCATTCATTTTGTAGTAACCAACCATTAATGAATGCATTTGCATAAGTAAATTTTATTTTGTTTAATTTTTAGTTAACTTGCATTTTTTACTTGTGGATTTAATTTTAATATTTTGGCTTCAAATGGTACAACTTTTAATTTTTTGTGTGGTTACCCACACCCTCTACATACACATTGCTCTCAAAAATTAAAAAACACCCAGCAACTTCTGCATGTTATGAGCCTAGAAACAGCCAAGATGGCGGCTCAGGTATTATCGGGCAGCCTGCAAACAGAAAGGGCCTTGTGACTGTGTTGCTCTGCATTCTTTGATTTCTGACCTTTCCGTGCCCCCAGCTCTGCTGTGTCTGTGCAAAATACAGCAGTAACCCACATCCTGCACTTTATCCCGCTCTCCTCTCCTCAGTAAGTGTGATGCATCTGACCAAAGATGTGCTTAAATAATTAAACAAAGCAAAGGTAAACAACTACACCAATAAATTCAAACTAAAAATATTATTCTAGTACATCAATTTAAAAATAAATACCAAAGGACATAAGTTTCTTTAATTAACGCAAATATATTGATGTATTGCAAAATAAAGGTTTACATGCAAAGGACTAATTAAGGTCCACATTAAAATGCTTTTATAAGGCATACATGAATCAGGTATGCATTGCCATACAATTTATGGCCTCGGCCATGCTGATACATGCAGTTCATTGGAGCTCAAGACGCGCAGACTCCTCCACATAGCCAAAAAACCTGTTCAAGAACAGCAATCCGACTGCTAAAAGGTGTCGCCAGTGGCTTTCTTTTAAAACGGATTTAGAGGTTGGAAAACTGTTCTCTGAATCACACCTAAACACATCCAATTATCCTAAGTTTTACGTTTTGATCCTAAGTTTTAGGATTTGATCCTAAGTTTTAGGATTTGATCCTAAGTTTTAGGATTTGATCCTAAGTTTTACGTTTTGATCCTAAAATTTAGGAACGAACTTGCGATGATCGTAAGAGCATATACGAAATCGTACGTAGGCTCGTGCGAGTCGGAAATGGCCAAAAAAACAGGAAAAAATGACTAACACCCACCCAAACTTACGATTCTCGATCCGAAATCAATTAACTTTTGCATTTTGAATCGAGGGGATAGTGATATGTTGGGCCTGTAGATGATAAAGATGAGCCATAAAGCTCATAGTATGAGGGGCATACTAGTGACACAGTGCCATGTTGGGCCTGAGGATGATATAGATGAGCCATACAGGTCATAGTATGGGAATAAGGGTAACTGTGTGGCAGGTATGGCTCTTGGATGCTATAGATGAGCCACATAGCTCATAGTATGGGGGGCATCAAAGTGATAGAGTGGCATGTTGGGCTCCTGAAGGGTATAGATGAGCCTTACAGGTCACAGTATGCGTGATAGAGTGGCATCTTGGGCCTGTGGATGATATAGATGAGCCACACAGCTTAAAGTATGGGGGTCATCTGGGTAACAAACTGACATGTTGGGTCTTTGGATGGTATAGATGAGCCATACAGCTCATAGAATGGGGGGCATTAGGGTGATTGGTGGTATGTTGGGCATCTTGATAGTATAAACAGCCATACAGCTCATAGTATCTGGGTGATATAGTGACATGTTAGGTCCCTGGACAGTAAAGATAAGCCATTTAGTTCATAAAATGAGGGGGCTCTGGATGGTATATATGAGCCATACAGCTCAAAATATAGGGGGGGGGGCATCAAGGTGATAAGGCGGCATGTTGGGCCTTTGGATGGTATAGATGATCCATAAAGCTCAAAGTATTGGGGCATCTGGGTAACAAAGGGCAAGTTGGGCCTCTGGATGGTAAAGGGGACCCATACAGCACACAGTATGGGGGGTATCTGGGTGATTGGTGGTATGTTGGACCTCTGGATGGTATAGAAGAGCCATACAGCTCATAGAATGGGGGGCATTAGGGTGATTGGTGGTATGTTGGACCTCTGTTGGACCTCTGGATGGTATAGAAGAGCCATACAGCTCATAGAATGGGGGGTATCTGGGTGATTGGTGGTATTTTGGACCTCTGGATGGTATAGAAGAGCCATACAGCTCATAGAATGGGGGGTATTAGGGTGATTGGTGGTATGTTGGGCCTCTTTATAGTATAGAACAGCCATACAGCTCATAGTATGGGGGGGTATCTGGGTGACAGAGCGATATGTTGGGCACCTGAATGGAAGTGTATGAGGGCAGACAGAAGTGGGCCCTGAGAGGCCCTTTGTGTGGGGCCCAGACTTTCCAGGTGGTGGTCCTGAGTGTATATGAAAATCCTTATGATTACAGATGAGGGACATGGTGCCAGCAGTTGGGTTATTCACATCAGTGGCATGTTTTAATCGGACCCTCTGTTCGGTGCCGGGTGTCACATAGGTGGAGGGTGAGGCCTTGGCAGGGCGGCGCTGACGTGTGAAATGTTCATTCCTTCTCATACCTTCCTGATGGCCGGAGGACGGAGCTGACAGCCATCACTGGCTGCTGACAGTTACATGGGGGGGGGGGATGCAAACAGAGTGACACCAGAGGGAGCACCTCCAGGACCCGTATCACCCCCAGGGACTGCTTTGGGGCCAGTTGGGCTGCTGCTTTTTACACCCATATTCAATCCCTGCCCCCTTACTCTTCCTCTCTGCCCCCTGTACCCAGCCCCCCTTGCTATAGCCCCGGCATCATGGTTGGGGAGCCTCAGCAGGGATGTCCCGGGCCGGCCACAGGCTGGTAAAATCCAGGGCTAATTTATGTCCCCAGTCCAACACTGCCAGCAGCCAGTGCCCCCTCCCCATGATGGCTGAGCCCAATATGGGAGGAATAAGGATCTGCACCATTAATAGTGGCCCTGACTAACCTGGGCAAAACAGGATGGCTGAGATAAAGGTGCCCCCCATGGCATTCGCCCTGCTTGCCCTCTCCTAGAAACAGCCCTGAGCCAGATGCCCACTGGCATTGTAACTATAGGAAAAACAGGTAAACACCATAGGAAGTGATATCGCCCCCTATGAGAAACATAGCATAACACATTCCACGTGCAAAAGGGGCTCTGGTCCCTCTAGATTTTAATTACACATCTTTTCTAATAAAAAACTGGGACCAGAGCCTCTTGTGCCCCAGCAACCTGCAATGTGTTATGCTAAGTTTCTTATCTTTATTGCCCATTGGCATTGCTCATTCTCTTTGAGCGGTGCCGATTTTGGGGGGAAGCCCAAGCAGAACACCAAACCAACGGCAAAGTGCCGCTTACATGCCAAGGAAATCCCAACCCCTACGCTTGGCGTCGGGCTGGTGGTCCAAGGAGGGGGGACCCTACTTTTTTTGGGGGGAAGCCCAAGCAGAACACCAGAACAATGCCAAAGTGCCGCTTACATGCCAAGGGGATCCCGACCCCTACGCTTGGCGCCAGGCTGGTGGTCCAAGGAGGGGGAACCCAACGCTTTTGGGGGGAAGCCCAAGCAGAACACCAGAGCAACACCAATGTGCCGCTTACATGCCAAGGGAATCCCAACCCCTATGCTTGGCTCCAGGCTGGTGGTCCATAAAAGGGGGGACCCTATGCTTTTGGGTGGAAGCCCAAGCATGCCAAGGGGATCCCAACCCCTACGCTTGGCGCCATGCTGGTGGTCCAAAGAAGGGGGGACCCTACGCTTTTGGGGAGAGCCCAAGCAGAACACCAGAACAATGCCAAGGAATTCCAGACCCCTAAGCTTGACACCAGGTTGGTGGTCCAAGGAGGGGGGACCCAACACTTTTAGGGGGAAACCCAAGCAGAACACCAGACCATTGCTAAAGTGCCGCTTACATGCCAAGGGAATCACAACCCCTACGCTTGGCACCAGGTTGGTGGTCCAAGGAGGGGGAACCCAACACTTTTGGGGGGAAACCCAAGCAGAAGCCCAAGCAGAACACAAGACCAACACCAAAGTGCCGCTTACAAGCCAAGGAAATCCTGACTCCTACGCTTGTCGCCAGGCTGGTGGTCCAAAGAGGGAGGACCCTATTCTTTCGGGGGAAGCCCAAGCAGAACACTAGACCAACACCAAAGTGCTGCTTCCATACCAAGGGAATCCCGACCCCTACGCTTGGCGCCAGGCCAGTGGTCCAAGGAGGGGGGACCCTACACTTTTGGGGGGAAGCCCAAGCAAAACACCAGAACAATGCTAAAGTGCCGTTTACATACCAAGGGAATCCCGAGCCCTACACTTGGTGCCAGACTGGTGGTCCAAGGAGGGGGGACCTTACGCTTTTAGGGGGAACCCCAAGCAGAACACCAGAGCAACGCCAAAGTGCCACTTATATGCCACGGGAATCCCGACCCCTACACTTGGCACCAGGCTGGTGGTCCGAAGAGGGGGGACCCTACACTTTTAGGGGGAAACCCAAGCAGAACACCAGACCATTGCTAAAGTGCCGCTTACATGCCAAGGGAATCACAACCCCTACGCTTGGCACCAGGTTGGTGGTCCAAGGAGGGGGAACCCAACACTTTTGGGGGGAAACCCAAGCAGAAGCCCAAGCAGAACACAAGACCAACACCAAAGTGCCGCTTACAAGCCAAGGAAATCCTGACTCCTACGCTTGTCGCCAGGCTGGTGGTCCAAAGAGGGAGGACCCTATTCTTTCGGGGGAAGCCCAAGCAGAACACTAGACCAACACCAAAGTGCTGCTTCCATACCAAGGGAATCCCGACCCCTACGCTTGGCGCCAGGCCAGTGGTCCAAGGAGGGGGGACCCTACACTTTTGGGGGGAAGCCCAAGCAAAACACCAGAACAATGCTAAAGTGCCGTTTACATACCAAGGGAATCCCGAGCCCTACACTTGGTGCCAGACTGGTGGTCCAAGGAGGGGGGACCTTACGCTTTTAGGGGGAACCCCAAGCAGAACACCAGAGCAACGCCAAAGTGCCACTTATATGCCACGGGAATCCCGACCCCTACACTTGGCACCAGGCTGGTGGTCCGAAGAGGGGGGACCCTACACTTTAGGGGGGAAGCCCAAGCAAAACACCAGAACAATGCCAAAGTGGCGCTTTCATGCCAAGGGAATCCCAACCCCTACACTTGGTGCCAGGCTGGGGGTCTAAAGAGGGGAGACCCTATGCTTTTGGGGGAAGCCCAAGCAAAACACCAGACCATTGCCAAAGTGCCACTTACATGCCAAGGGAATCACAACCCCTACACTTGGCGCCAGGCTGGTGGTCCAAGGAGGGGGGACCTTACGCTTTTAGGGGGAAACCCAAGCAGAACACCAGAGCAACGCCAAAGTGCCACTTATATGCCACGGGAATCCCGACCCCGACACTTGACACCAGGCTGGTGGTCCGAAGAGGGGGAACCTTACACTTTAGGGGGGAAGCCCAAGCAAGGCACCAGAACAATGTCAAAGTGCAGCTTACATGCCAAGGAAATCCCAACCCCTACACTTGGCGCCAGGCTGGTGGTCCAAAGAGGACGGACCCTACTTTTTTGGGGGGAAGCCAAAGCAGAACACCAGACCAATGCGAAAGTGCCGCTTACATGCCATGGGAATACCGACCCCTACGCTTGGCGCCAGGCTGGTGGTACAAAGAGGGGGGACCCTACGCTTTTGGGGGGAAGCCCAAGCACAACACCAGACCAACGCCAAAGTGCCGCTTACATGCCAAAGGAATCCCAACCCCTACACTTGGCGCCAGGCTGGTGGTCCAAGGAAGACGGACCCTACTTTTTTGGGGGGAAGCCAAAGCAGAACACCAGACCAACGCGAAAGTGCTGCTTACATGCCATGGGAATACCGACCCCTACGCTTGGCGCCAGGCTGGTGGTCCAAGGAGCAGGGGGACCCTACGCTATTTTTGATGTAATTATTTTTTAATCCCACATTGCATTTTCAGTGTGGGAGGGGGGACCCTACGCTATTTTTAATTTAATTTTTTAATCCCACGTAGTATATTCAGTGACAAAATAGGAGGGACGCGGCCGCTCTCTGGATCTGTTACACGTTATGTAGGGACCCGACTGCCATATATTAGAAGGAAGGACAGGTGATCTCCGCAGATATATATTTATCATATCTATTAAAATGAACCGGACCGGCGGCGGGTGCGAGCGGTGGCGCAGCGTTTTCCATGCCGTATTTGAGGCCGCGGTGTAAAGTCTCTTTGCGGTGTTGCCTTTCCTCAGCAGCTGGAGGCAGATCATAATCTGTCATCCGAATCTAATACTTTCAGGCTGCGCCAAGTCATCCCGGGGGCATCTGCCGCGTGGTCAAAAATATCCCGTGCCATTCATCAGGGCGGCTGCGGCCGAGCCGGGACATCGGCATCCGCCTGTGTTTACCCGCTTCAGTGTCCCCGGTTGCTAGAGAAAAACCCTCTGCGCACAACGGCCTGTCACTCATTGGGGCGGCGGGGGGGGGCAGCTGTCTCAGCATGAGTCCAACGTCATGGCGGGCAGCGTGGGGGTCCCTTTGCCCGGCCAGAGGGGGGGGGGGGGGGAATTGTACCTATTCACAGCACATGGCACCGTTTTGCCACAGCAGCAGAATTTCCGTGTTGCGCCATCTGCATTCGTGAGAAATGTTTCTGAGAATCCTGGGGATTTATTTTCAGGTTGCGCACTATAAATACACGCGGCCAGGAAAAATAATAACTCGGCCTTAATGTGGAACTCGAGTGGAAGTTTCAGCCTGCTTTAGGGTCGTCGATTATTCTCACCTCTAAGGCCTTGATTCAATAAAAGGTAGAAAAAAAATCTCACGGTAGTAAAAGATTCAATTCATGAGAAAAAAGCCCGAGAAAGTCACTGTTACTGAATCACTAGATAAAAAAGACAATGAAAGTCACTGTTACTGAATCACTAGATAAAAAAGACAATGAAAGTCACTGTTACTGAATCACTAGATAAAGACAATGAAAGTCACTGTTACTGAATCACCAGATAAAAAGACAATGAAAGTCACTGTTACTGAATCACCAGATAAAAAGACAATGAAAGGCAATGTTACTGAATCACTAGATAAAGACAATGAAAGTCACTGTTACTGAATCACCAGATAAAAAGACAATGAAAGGCAATGTTACTGAATCACTAGATAAAGACAATGAAAGTCACTGTTACTGAATCACCAGATAAAAAGACAATGAAAGTCAATGGCAGCTTTTACTACAGTGTAGAAAGGAGGAAACACTTCTCTACTTTTCTTAGGAGTAAAAAAGTGCCATTGACTTTCATTGTCTTTTTATCCGGTGATTCAGTAACAGTGACTTTCAATGTTTTTTTATCTAGTGATTCAGTAACAGTGACTTTCATTGTCTTTTTATCTGGTGATTCAGTAACAGGGACATTCTCAGGCTTTTTTCTCATGAATTGATTTTTTTTACTACCATGAGAATTTTTTTTACCTTTATTAAATCGAGACCTAAATGTCCAGATCTCAGCAGAGCCGTAGACATGAGTGTTGGAGTGTCAGCTCCTCTGCTCCAGAAAGTGATGGGCAATGACCAGGGTTTCCTGTACAGCGCTGTGGTATATGTCAGCGCTATTTAAATGTATAATAACAGTGTGTGAGTGCGGGGGAGACATTAGAGTGTGAGCTCTGAGGGGCAGGAGGTCATGTGACTGCTTCTATGTACAGCGCTGTGGTATATGTCAGCGCTATATAATGTATAATAACAGTGTGTGAGTGCGGGGGAGACATTAGAGTGTGAGCTCTGAGGGGCAGGAGGTCATGTGACTGCTTCTATGTACAGCGCTGTGGTATATGTCAGTGCTATATAAATGTATTACTGGGATGGGGACGTCTCCATGATGATCTGTGAGATCCGGTGACAGTTGCGGGGCTGGAGGGGAACTCGCTGTAACCACAGCACAGCGGCCGCTAACTAATCGCAGCTTTCGAGGTGTTATCACTAATAATAGCGACATGTTTCGGGTCGGGGTGGGGGGCGCGTGATTCTGGCTGGCACCTGAAGAGCAGGAGCTGAACTCAAAAGAGGGACAGTCCCTCCAAATCAGGGACACTTGGGAGGTATGAATAAAGCATCCTCGCACTAACAGCGGCGTGGCCGGGGAGAAGGAGCCGCTCATGTAACACAGAGGAAAGTCTGGAGAGGAGGCTCGGCCATTGGAGAAGGTTTCTGCGTCCGATGGAGTTGACCTCTTTTGTTCTTGTGAACCTTTTTCCCCAAATCGGGGAAACCTTTTAAATTTTAGCTGTTAGTGCGAGGATGCTTTAGCCATACCTCACAAGTGTCCCTGATTTAGAGGGATTGTCCCTCATTGGAGTCCATGTCCCTCTGTCCCTCGTTGTTCTCATTTCTCCCTCTTTGAGGTGTAACATGCAGATCTGCAGCAATAAATGATTCATTTCCTATTCAAAGTGTTTCTATTGTAACTGTTACAATGTATCTCGTAAGTTGTTGGACCGTGTTAGCCATTGAGGAAATCAGGAAATCCAAGGTTAAGGTAATACCATTTATTAGCTAACTCAATAAGATTGAAAATGACAGCTTTTTCAGACTCACACCATATTCAGCAAAAAAACAGCCTCACACGCCTCCGGCGCTGAAAAATGCTTCTCTGAAGCCCAGAGCGCAGGAGGCTGTGTGATTTCAGCATCTATCCACCAGTAACAAAGTGACAACATATGGAATTACATTGTAATAACATTGTAACATGACACTTTAATGGCAGAGCTGTGATGTCATTTCTGCATACATTTATAAAAAAAGAAAAATTGCATTTTCAATGCCAGAAGAGGTCACAGAATTATTTGAGATTTTGGGAGAGTGACAGGTAGCGAGAGGTCATACCTGGCGCTGTGCAAGGATGAACGCCGGAGCTGTTCACTGAGGCTGTGATAATGATGAATCGGACGCTACATGGCACTATCCCAGATTCTGCTTGATAAATGTGTAATTGCCGTGTCCGCCGTTCACCAGTCGCTACCTGACGCTATCCCTTCTTAAATAAGGCCCTACGTTACAGATCTGTATTATGCCTGAAGAAGAAGCGTGAACAGCTTCGAAAGCTGCCATTTTCAATCGTATTGACTTAGCTAATAAATTGTATTACCTTAACCTTGGATTTCCCTCTTACAATTTATCTCCTATCCATCCCTCAATGAGGGGGCGTGGCTTCGTCCATCCCTCAATGAGGGGCGTGGCTTCGTCCATCCCTCAATGAGGGGGCATGGCTTCATCCATCCCTCAATGAGGGGGTGTGGCTTCATCCATCCATCAATGAGGGGGCGTGGCTTTATCCGTCCCTCAATGGGGGACATGGCTTAATTTACATATTGTCCCTCTTTGAGGTGTAACATGCAGATCTGCAGCAATAAATGATTCATTTCCATATTCAAAGTGTTTCTATTGCTGTATCTGTTACATCCTATCTCCTATCCATTCCTCAATGAGGGGGCGGGGCTTCATTTACCAATTATCCCTCTTTTCCACCTTGAAAATTTGTAAGGTATGGCTTTAGCAGTGGGAGTTACAGGTGGGGAGACAAGCCATAATATAGGGTGTGAGGCTATAGCATTAGGGGGAGGACATGGGCTTGTTGGGTGAGGGGGTAGATTGGATAAGGGGACGGGGGGCTGGGATAGGATGGAAGTGTTAGTAAAGCCCAGACGGCCCCAAAGCAGTGCGGCCCACCGGGCATTTGCTCAGGTCTCCCTATGGCCATTCCGCCCTTGCTGAGGTGTAAACCCCTGTTAGGGTGTGTTAATCAGTGGCAGACCGCACCAAGTGGTGGTACCACAAATTCCCGGTACCATTGCCCGCGGGCGCTACACTTACAAGCAGGGCCGGCGTCAGCACCCGGCAAGCCAGGTCAGCTTCCGGGGGGCCCACTGACAATGTGCAATCTGGTTAACCCTTCTAGTGCCAGCTTCATGAGTCTCAAAAAAAAAACCAGCTCCAATAAATCAAAAATATAAATCAAAAGTAATTAAAAAATAATTTAAAAAATCAAAATAAAAAAAAAATAAAAAAATAATCAAAAACAAATAATCCAAAAAATAATAATAATCAAAATAACAATAATCAAAATAATAATAAATATAATAATCATCAAAAAATAATAATAATAATCAAAATAATAATAATAAAACAAATAATTAAAAAAATAATCAAAAAAAAAAAAAATCAAAAATAACAGCTCCAATAAATCAAAAATATAAATCACAAATAATTAAAAAAATCAAAATAAAAAAATAATCCAAAAAAAAAAAATTATAATAATAATCAAAATAATAATCAAAATAATAATAAAAATAATAACAATAATAATAATCAAAATAATAAAAATAATAATAATAAAAAAATAAATAAAAAATAACAGTTCCAATAAATAAATAAAAATAACAGCTCCAATGGGGGTTGGAGGGCGAGCAGCTATGGAATTTATAGACCCCTGACCCGCGACTCTCCACCGCACAGGGGCCCACATAAACTTGGAGCCGGCCCTGGTTACAAGCACCGGATCTCCAGACCTAGGGGAGCTAACTGCACACTGGATGTGCCATTGGAAAGAGGGGAACCTCAGATATACAGGTGGATCGGGGTCAACCGGACCAATTGGTGGCGCCTCAAAATTCCAATACCCCAACTATAGCAAAGGTGGTGGAGGTCCTCTTGCAGGGCAAATGGTGAAGGCCCAGAGGCACGTGCCCCCTATAATCCGGCCCTGTCTGATGGCATATTAAATTGTGGAGGCTGCAGGGGTGGAAACAACGAGTGTCCATAGAAGAATCCGGTCCTTTTCATGACGGATAGTGGAAAGCCCAACTTTGCCCCCTTCACCTCTGACCCCACTCGCTGGTGAAAGTTATATTCACATATAAGCTAGACATCCTGATGAGGTGGATTCTTTAACCTTCCACGCAACGCGTCGGTGCACGAGTGGCCTGCCGTGATGGGGTTACAGACTTGAGATAATACGGTGATATTACTCCAACTATTGCTCCAGGTATCCTATAGCTTTGCACTATAATCTTGGCACTGTTTGCACTTTATGGCTTATGTATTAAGTATTGTCGTTATTCTTTTTGTCTTTTAAATAGCATCACGGGCGTTTGGCTATTGAAGCCTTATTAATTTTCTTCATTAACTTATGCAGTCTGTATATCCTATTTTTTGTCACGTGTGCACTTTATATTTACAAATATTAAATATATATTTTATTATATATATATATATATATATATATATATATATATATATATATATAAATATATTATAATCACCCGATAGATATATTAATATATATTTAATGTTAAATATTTATATTTATTTATTGCACTATTATTTATATATAATCCATACACTATAATTTTAAATTCTTAATTGATTATTAAATTTAATTTTTATGCACTCTCATATTTTTTTATTGCACTATGTACTTTCAGTTAGGAGGTAGAGCATTGTGCAATATATATGTTTATGAATTAGTCTGATTTTCCCTGATCTCGGCCGTTGTCTTATATGTTTTTTTAGATTGTAGTTTATTTATTTTTACCAATTTATTCTTGGTCATGGATCAATTAAAGGCTAATATACATTTTACATTGGTGGTTGTGCGGTCTGCTTCTTGGGACCGACGGGCCAATCTGGTAGCCCTCTATATCTTGGTTGTCACATATATTATTACATTAAACATTATATTATATTCATTATTACATACATTATTACATTATATCCCCCCCCCCCATCTGCACATCACCAATGATCCCCTTTCATTTCTACCCCCCCCCCACAATGACTGGTGCACTTTATTTTTCAGTAAGTGTTGGAGGATTGGGGGCGGGAGCCCCATGTGCCTATTGTATAATCTGACCCTGATAATGTTGGATGTTGGAAAGTCCAACTTTGCCCCCTTCACCTCTGACCCCACTTACTGGTGAAAGTTATATTCACATATATTATTACATTATACATTATATTATATTCATTATTACATATATTATTACATTATACATTATATTATGTTCATTATTACATTTATTATTACATTATACATTATATTCATTATTGCATACATTATTACATTATACATTATATTATATTCATTATTGCATATATTATTACATTATACATTATATTATATTCATTATTACATATATTATTACATTATACATTAAATTCATTATTACATATATTATTACATTATACATTATATTATATTCATTATTACATATATTATTACATTATACATTATATTCATTATTGCATACATTATTACATTATACATTATATTATATTCATTATTGCATATATTATTACATTATACATTATATTATATTCATTATTACATATATTATTACATTATACATTATATTATGTTCATTATTACATATATTATTACATTATACATTATATTCATTATTACATATATTATTACATTATACATTATATTATATTCATTATTACATAGATTATTACATTATACATTATATTATATTCATTAATACATAGATTATTAAATTATACATTATATTATATTCATTATTACATATACTATTACATTATACATTATCTTCATTATTACATAGATTATTACATTATACATTATATTCATTATTACACAATAATTTGGAGTGGGCGTGCAAAGAACACACCAATCTCCCAAAGGAAGCACCACTACAATCTACAGTATATATTAATGATTTTAATAGTACAAAAAAACAAAGAATTAAAATACATACACCACAAGACAAATGTAAAAACAACCAGTATGGCCAAATGTATCTATATCAATGTGTATGGCCCCTAAGGGCCGCTTAAATAACTGCCCTATGGGTGAATAATATTGATTATCCTAGAATAGTCATAACCCATCCTTTTTGTGCCGGCACAAAAAATCCTAACCACATGTAAATATATGTGCAAATTCATGAAACCAATACTACAAAAATATTAATAATATATATGGCACAAATATGTGCAAAAACAGTGAATATACAATAAAAAAATATCAATATATAAAGTGCAAATACATGAAAAACACATAAACCTAAAACACTACCTAATATTGCACAGGGAAACCCATACCAATAAGACTTTAAAGTGCAGACAATAACAATATATGATATAAATGCAAGTGCCAGCAGAGAGAAAATAAATGGTTAAATCTCACGTCATAAGATAACACCCAGGGCAACAGTCAGGCCAACCTCAGTGAAAAATGTCTGCGCACGCAGCCCCCATGCTGCTTCAAGGACAAGGGTTGTCATTATATTATTGTACATTATATTCATTATTACATATATTATTACATTATACATTGTATTATTTTCATTATTACATATATAATTACATTATATTATATTCATTATTACATACATTATTACATTATATCCCCCCCCCCATCTGCACATCACCAATGACCCCTTCCATTTCTACCCCCCACAAGGACAAGTGTTGGAGGATCGGGGGGCAGGAGCCCTATGTGCCCATGGTAGAATCCGGCCCTGTTCATGATGGACAGTGGAAGGCCCAACTTTTCCCCTTTGACCTCTGACCCCACTTGCTGGTGGAAGTTATAATCACATACATTTGCTCCCTTCACACAATAAATGACCCCCCTTCCATTTCTACCCGCTACATGACTGGTGCACTTTAATCTGCTGTCGAGTGTTGGAGGCCCGGAGGCAGGAGCCCCAGGTGCCCATTGTATGATCTGCCCCTGGTAATGTTGGATGGTGGAAAGCCGCAATCTGCTCACAGCATTGCAGCCCAATAAATGGTGGGGGCCCCAGGGTGTGATCCCCATGTGCCCATTGTATAATCTGGTCCCTATAATGTCAGATGGTGGAAAGCCCAACTTTGCCCCCTTGACCTCTGACCCCACTTGCTGGTGGAAGTTATGATCACATACATTTGCTCCCCCCCATACAATAAATGACCACCTTCCATTTCTACCCACCACAACGACTGGTGAACTTCATTCTGCTATCGGGTGTTGGAGGCCCCAGGGTGTGAGCCCCGTGTGCCCATAGTATAATTTGACCCTTATAATGTTGGATGGTGAAAAGCCGCAATCTGCTCACAGTATTGTGGCAATAAGTGGTGGGGGCCCCAGGGTGTGAGCCCCATGTGCCCATTGTATGATCCAGCCAAAGCTTAGCCAGCCAAAGTTTCCATTCAAAATCAATCAACCAATATAGACAGGTAATACTCAATAAAAATATGAAAAACACGTCTACGCGTTTCGGGCCACAAAGGGCCCTTATTCATGGAAGTTAACATCTATTACAAAAAAGCATTTAAAGCAAACCGGAAACTTAACCCCGCCCCCGGGCGGGCAGAATTCATTAACACACATGTGTGAATCACAGTAACGGTCAAATCAAAACTCACCCTCACACAAAGTCCGGATTCAGCCGCCCCCTTTCCAAATAGGGACCATGCAGTCATCATGAAAGGGACTGCATGGTCCCTACTTAAAAAAAAAGGCTTTAGACACAGCCACCTAAAGGACCCATGGGAAGGGAGGGAAAAAACGAATAACGGACGAGGAGGCTGATTCATTAATAGCGGCAGGTAGCGACAGTTGAGC
>CM051236.1:518728173-518858173 GCA_027917425.1 Gastrophryne carolinensis | reverse complement strand
ATATCAGGCGGCAGCGACACCCGAAAGGTAAGTAGGGCCAATGGGGGGGATCGGTACCGCTACCCTTTAACAGGGAACGTGCCCGCGCCAGGCATTCACAAATGCCACGCGCCCTGCTAAAGGGATAGTGGAGATGTGGCCGCTGCTCGCACATGCACCATTGGACCTGGAAAGGTGAGTTTTTGGGCAACCTGGGGGGTTTCACACAGCGGGGCATCCCGAATCTGGATGCCCCGGGGGGAACAAGTATGCCTGCCCTGGAGTCTCATAGACAGTGCATTTTGGTCCACTGTAAGACATCCCTCTTTGTCTGCCAAGGATCTAGGGGGCGCTGCTGGACTTGTTAACACCCTCTGAAGTTCTGGCCATCATGGAGCAGGTCAGCTCTGCTGGGGCAACTGCAGGCCCTACACGGGGCAAGAACCCCTAAATAGAGGCTTTCTCTGGATGTTGAGTACTTACCTTTTCCGCAGGAAGTGAGAGGTTCGGGTTTATTTCAGTCCCAGGCTTTGTAGGGACAGTCGGGCATGTGCGGTGCACACGCGGGTCCGTAGCATCACGCCCCATGTATGTGACTATTTTTACCCCCCTCCATCACCTCGCTGTCAGGTCACGGCTGGCGCGCTGCGCGATCGATGAGAAACGTGATAAATCACCATCGCTATAAATTTCATCGGCCGCCCTCCTCTGCACCGGGGCCCTGTCATCACCCGTCAGCCATAGAAATCCCAGCTGTCACCAAGGAGAACATGCCATGCTGGAGAGGGTCACATCTGCCCATCCATGGCACATTCCAGAAGATTCCGCGTTCCTGCGTGAGAGCGGGACACGCCAAGGGCATTAACCCTGACCAGGCACCCGGGACCCTCACCCACTCTGCTCACCCTCATTCATATCATCAGGAGGGTCCTTGTTATTATCCATTGTTACACTTACTGAAGATCAATGATGTCACCGTGTCCTTGTTACATTGCTACACTTATTAGTGATATAATTGTTTCCTGTTACATTGTTACACTTATGAGTTTTAGTGATGTCACCTTGTCCTTGTTACATTGTTACACTTACCGAAGATAGGTGATGTCACTACATCATTGTTACATTGTTACACTGAGTGAGGATTAGTGATGTCACTGTTTCCTGTTACAGTTACTGACGATTAGTGATGTCACTGCACCATTGTTACATTGTTACACTTACCGAAGATCAGTGATGTCACCTTGTCCTTGTTATATTGTTACACTTATTAGTGATATAATTGTTTTTTGTTACAGTTACTGAGGATTAGTGATATCATTGTTTCCTGTTATATTGTTACAGTTACTGAGAATTAGTGATGTCATAATTTCCTGTTACATTGTTACACTTACTGAAGATTAGTGATGTCACTGTTTCCTGTTACATTGTTGCAGTTACTGAGGATTAGTGATGTCATTGTTTCCTGTTACATTGTTACAGTTACTAAGGATTAGTGATGTCATTGTTTCCTGTTACATTGTTACAGTTATTGAAGATTAGTGATGTCATTGTTTCCTGATACATTGTTACAGTTATTAAACAGTTGTTGTTACAGTTATTAAAGATTAGTGATGTCATTGTTTCCTGTTACATTGTTACACTTACTGAGGATTAGTGATGTCCCTGTTTCTTGTTACATTATTACACTTACTGATTAGTCATGTCATCGTGTGATTGTTACAGTTACTGAGGATTAGTGATGTCATCATGTGATTGTTACATACAGTTACTGAGGATTAGTGATGTCATTGTGTCATTGTAACATTGTGACACTTACTGAGGATTAGTGATGTCATAGTTTCCTGTTACAGTTACTGAGGATAAGTGATGTCATTGTTACATTGTAACAGTTACTGAGGATTAGTGATGTCATCATGTGATTGTTACATTGTTACAGTTACTGAGGATTAGTGATGTCATCATGTGATTGTTACATTGTTACAGTTACTGAGGATTAGTGATGTCATCATGTGATTGTTACATTGTTACAGTTACTGAGGATTAGTGATGTCATCATGTGATTGTTACATTGTTACACTTACTGAGGATTAGTGATGTCATTGTGTCATTGTAACATTGTTACACTTACTGAGGATTAGTGATGTCATATTTTCCTGTTACAGTTACTGAGGATAAGTGATGTCACTGTTTCCTGTTACAGTTACTGAGGATTAGTGATGTCATCATGTGATTGTTACATTGTTACACTTACTGAGGATTAGTGATGTCACTGTTTCCTGTTACAGTTACTGAGGATTAGTGATGTCACTGTTTCCTGTTACAGTTACTGAGGATTAGTGATGTCATCATGTGATTGTTACATTGTTACAGTTACTGAGGATTAGTGATGTCATCATGTGATTGTTACATTGTTACAGTTACTGAGGATTAGTGATGTCACTGTTTCCTGTTACAGTTAATAAAGATTAGCAGCATCCCAAATCGCGATGTCCCCAGGCAGAGCTTTCACCTGGCTACGGAGAGCTGGGGTTACATAGGGCTGTGGCCCCACTTAAATGGTGTCGGGGGCCCCGAGACGTGAGCCCCCCTTTTATCCAACTCTGCTCTGCAGAAGCCCCTCCCCAGGGGCATCCCAAGTTGGCAAACCCCCTTTTTTCAGATACTCACCTCAGAAATCTCATGGTGCACACGTGGCCCTCTAGGGGCATCCCCAGCGCTCCTCTAGGTGTGTGAACCCCCATAAGGCTGGCGGAAGGTGCGTGCAGGCATTCATTCAGAATAGACTGCTAGTCATTAATATGCGCAGCGATCTCCTCTGATTGGAGGAGAGCTTACACATGCGCTGTGGGAGCGCTAAGTGAGGGAAGGCAATCCTGGGGGGGGGGGGTGTCCCAAATCCGATCGCCCCTTTAAAGCAGACCCAATATAGTATCTCACGGGGGGTTCGGTCCACATTACAGGGGCATCACAATTAGAGATGCCCCTGCGTTCAGCCGTTAACTCACCGTGATCCACAGTCCGACGGGACTCGTCCAATCAGAACTCATTGCTGGTCATTTCTGAATGGGGCGCCTCCCCCTTCTGCGCCCATCAGATAGAGGAGATTCAGGGAAGCCATTGGTGCCCGTAGCATGAGCTGAGTGATTGGTTCCTGCAGGGCGTATACGGGTGACCCCAGGGAGTGCTTTCTCCCAGCCCTGGAGTCTAAAAGACAGAACCTATTGTGGCCAGCCCTGGATTCGGAAAGTCTCCATTGCCTACCGCCAGCTTTACCCTGGGGCATCCCATCAGATAAAGGAGATTCAGGGAAGCCATTGGTGCCCGTAGCATGAGCTGTGTGATTGGTTCCTGCAGGGCGTATAAGGGTCACACCAGGGAGTGCTTTCCCCCAGCCCTGGAGTCTAAAAGACAGAACTTATTGTGGCCAGCCCTGGATTCGGAAAGTCTCCATTGCCTGCCACCAGCTTTAACCTGGGGCATCCCATCAGATAAAGGAGATTCAGGGATACCATTGGTGCTCGTAGCATGGGCTGTGTGATTGGTTCCTGCAGGGCGTATACAGGGGACCCAAATTGTGATGCCCCCAGGGAGTGCTTTCACCCAGCCTTGGACTCTAAAAGCCCTATTGTGGCCGGCCCTGGATTCTAAATGTCTCCATGGCCTGTCGCCAGCTTTACCCTGGGGCATCCCATACCAAAATGTCTGACACCCCCCCTCTATTTCAGCTGCATCTCCGGGATCTCAGGGGCATCTCGGAAGCATGCAGATAGGTTGGGGGCAGGGACTCGCCCCCGTCTAAGGGGAACTGGGGATGCCCCCGCTTCCTCTTCCTATTGCTGGGTTCCGCGTCTACACACAGCAGTATGCCGATCATTAAAGTGGACCACAACCCACAGTGATCGGCTCTGGAATTTATAACATTCCTGAGCTGATCGATTCCCTCCCCCTGGGGCATCCAAAATCGGGATGATCCGACCCCCCAGGTCGCCCCATACACTTACCTTGTTTCCCAGTCCAACGGCGCCTGCGCGAGCCACGGCCGCATCCCCGCTATCCCTTTAGTCATTTATGAATGGCCAGCGCTGGCACCCTCCCTGTTGGAGGGACACACCCTGGCAAAGTGACGTCCCGCCACGCAACGCGTCGGTAGCTGCTGCAGGGGGGACCCAGGCTCCCGACATTGGTGATACACATGTTACCTTATTACCTATGACTCTACGACAGAATAGGCGTTTCCTTTAAGTCAGCACTTTATTGCTATATGCATTTTGTACTGTAGATTAGAGCATTAATCAATAATATACTATTCATTATTTTTAATATTTTAATATTTGTTAATAATAAACAGTACTATTTGTGAAATTAATCATTTAAATGTAATTATTACTAGCACTTTGTGGACACAATATTGTGTTTACCATTCATTACTTTCTTCGCCTTGGCACTTTTTTTTCACAATCATTTTTTCAGATTATATAATATGCACTTAATCATTAATTTTTCCTGCCTATCTGTCTAAATTTAAAAATGTAAAAAATTAATTAGATTTTAATAATTTAATAATAATTTAATAATAAATAATACTTTAATAATAAATAATAATATAATAACAATAATAATTTAATAATTTTAATTTAATCTGAATTTCAAAATTTAAATGTAAAGAATTACTGTCATTAATCTGTATTTAAAAATATTATCCTGTCTTAGGATGTCCCCCACAGCTTCTTGTCTTTATGTTTTTAATCTTGTTTTTTTGCCTGCGCGGACCTTGTGATTGTTCGTCCATGTGATTAATAAACAAATTATTAATTTTAATGATCAGCTGGTGTGCGGCCATTTCTCTATGGGGAATCTCTAGAACCCCTTCTATGCATTGTCGTCTCCTTGTTAGAGGGAATCGGGGGATGCGGCCGCCAGTGCGCCCGGAGCCTTAAGCCCTTATTTATGAAGGAATAGCGCCAGGTAGCGACTGGTAATGACGGTCACTGCCACGAGAACGCCGGCTCCCCACCACAATCACACATTTATCAAGCCGATCCTGCTTAGCGACTGAGATAGCGCCATATAGCGACTCATTCATCATTATTCTAGCCTCAGCCCACAGCGCCAGCGTCCGACCTTGAACAGCGACAGGTATGACCTCTCGCTACCTGGCGCTCTCCAATGCATTTCAATGGAACAATCTTTAAATATTAATAATTAATTGTTATTAATTTTTTTTTTTTTTTTAATGTGAAAAATTCTGTGACCACTTCTGCCATTTTAGATATTTTTTTTAAGGTAAAAAAAAAAAATTGTACAGAATTGATATTACAGGTCTGATATTAATGTATTCATATTACTAAATTATTCAAAAAACTTGTTTTTTTTGGTTTGTTTTGGGGGTTAAAAAAACTTTTAACCCATCGCCGCCAGCGCTCTGGGGTTTAAACATGCATTTTACAGCGCGAGAATTTGTTGCGCGTGATTTTTTAATGAATATGGTGGGAGCCGGTCGCTATAGCCAGTCGCTATCATGCGCTCCCATACAGCGCGGAACCTGTCAAATAGCGACTCCTCACCCAATATTCAACATTACGGCAAACCGACTGAGTCGCTATCAACGACCGAACAACGGCCAAGCACAGCGACTACTAGCGGGCGCTCTGAAAATGCCGCTACTGTCGCTCAACTGTCGCTACCTGCCGCTGTTAATGAATCGGCCTCTTAGACGACGTGATGTCAGCGGCTCCAACAGTGCTGATTGGACGAGCGGCCGCGCATGAGCTGTAGAACCGGGAAGAGGTGAGTTGGCATCGGCGATATGGGGAGTTTCACACAGTGGGGCGTCCCCGATCAGGGTGCCCTGGGGACAAGGATCAAAACCCAGGATAGTCAGAATCTGGAACGATCCGGGGGGGGGGGGGGGATTCTATAGATTCCAGGGCTGTCTAGGCATGGGTTTTGTTCTTCTTTAACAAATGGCAGAGTACCCGAGGTGGGAGCCTTAGATCCGCCGCCGATCAGCTGCTTTCATCCGCTTGTTTCCAAGTGTTAATTCCTGATGCATTAGGATCCCCCGTCACCCTCCCGGGACATTATCTGCGGATCGGCACCTGTCCCCCCCTGCACGCCCCCCCCCCATCACGTCCCCCCCCCCCCCGGGCTTTACACTTAATCTGCTTAATGGCGCTGAGGTGTTATTCCGGGGGGGGGGGGGGGGGGGCTGAGACATGGAAAAAAAAGGAGCGACCCCAGTTAGCGTTATAATGGCGGCCAGAAGAATGCCGCATGAGCGTGGCGATGACAACCCGGAGCCTGACTCATCAAAGCCTCCCAGAATGTTCCGGATTAGCCCGAGCTGTTTGCAAACAAGAGAGAGGCCGCCGACCCCGCTGTCCCCAGAGACGCCCCCACATGAATCGGGATGCCCCGTGCCATGCTTTATCTGCCACTTGCCACTATAAGGGAGTTGGTCCCCTTTAAAGAGTTATTTACTGGCGCAGCCCTGGAGTCCACAGTTACTACTCTAATCGCATTCCTAGCGACTTTCCAGGGTAGAAAAGAGGGACTTTTGTTAAATTAGGGATGGATAGAAGATACATTGTAACAGTTACAACAATAGAAACACTTTGAATAGGGAAATGAATCATTTATTGCTGCAGATCTGCATGTTACACCTCAAAGAGGGATGATATGTAAATGAGGCCACGCCCCCTCATTGAGGGATGTATGAAGCCACGCCCCCTTATTGGGGGATGGATGAAGCCACGTCCCCTCATTGAGGGATGGATAGGAGATCCATTGTAACAGTTATAACAATAGAAACACTTTGAATAGGGAAATGAATCATTTATTGCTGCAGATCTGCATGTTACACCTCAAAGAGTGATGATATGTAAATGAAGCCACGCCCCCTCATTGAGGGATAGATGAAGCCACGCCCCTCGTTGAGGGATAGATGAAGCCACGCCCCCTCATTGAGGAATGGATGAAGCCACGCCCTTTGTTGAGGGATGGATAGGGGATACATTGTAACAGTTACAACAATAGAAAAAACGGAAGGTGAGCGATTAGGTTTCCCAGCACTGGAGTCCACAATTACTACCCTAATTTGGATGTCCGAACGGTGAGTGGTTAGATTTCCAGGGCCGGTGTGGCCAGCCCTGGAAATCGAGTCATTAACTTTCCCCCAGTCCAACGGCACATGCACGGGCTCTCATCCAATCAGAACCATTAGCTAAAGGATCTGATTATTTTCATTGGGGGGCGCGAGCTGGCGCATCCTCTGCATCTCCAGGCTGTGCGTGCAATCGCACGGCGGAAGGAGCGGGAGGATGCTAGCCTCTGGGGGCGTGGCCACTCTCGCTCCCCATTGAGGTCAATGAGACCCCTTTGCCGAAGGATGTTTAACAATCTCCAGGGCCACCTGATCTCCCCTTTCCCTGGGGCATCCTGATTTGGAATGCCCCGTTGTGTGGAATCCCTGGGAAAACCTAGGTAATCAGTGACTCGGGAGTGCTAGTTCAGTCTAGCAATGCCAAGCTCTGTGTGCAGACGGTGGTTGTAGGGAAAGGGGGCATCAGAGCCATACCAGTACCGGCACTGGGTATAGCCAGGGCCCCTGTCAGTGACTCGGGAGTGCCAGTTCAGTCTAGCAATGTCCAAGGCCCCTGTCAGTGACTCGGGAGTGCCAGTTCAGTCTAGCAATGTCCAAGGCCCCTGTCAGGGACTCGGGAGTGCCAGTTCAGTCTAGCAATGTCCAAGGCCCCTGTCAGTGACTCGGGAGTGCCAGTTCAGTCTAGCAATGCCTATACTGAGCCAAGTTTGTGTGCAGAGGGTGGCTGTAGGGGAAGGGGCATCAGAGCCATACCAGTACCAGCACTGGGCACATCCAGGGCCCCTGTCAGTGACTCGGGAGTGCCAGTTCAGTCTAGCAATGCCCATATTGAGCCAAGCTTTGTGTGCAGAGGGTGGCTGTAGGGGAAGGGGCATCAGAGCCATACCAGTACAAGCACTGGGCATAGCCAGGACCCCAGTCAGTTACTCAGGAGTGCCAGTTCAGTCTAGCAATGCCCATATTGAGCCAAGCTTTGTGTGCAGAGGGCGGCTGCAGGGGAAGGGGGCATCCCAACCATACCAGTACTAGCACTGGGCATAGCCAGGGCCCCTGTCAGTGACTCAGGAGTGCCAGTTCAGTCTAGCAATGCCCATATTGAGCCAAGCTTTGTGTGTAGAGTGTGGCTGTAGGGAAAGCGGGCATCAGAGCCATACCAGTACCAGCACTGGGCATATCCAAGGCCCCTATCAGTGACTCAGGAGTGCCAGTTCAGTCTAGCAATGCCCATATTGAGCCAAGCTTTGTGTGCAGAGGGTGGCTGTAGGGGAAGGGGCATCAGAGTCATGCCAGTACCAGCATTGGGCATAGCCAGGACCCCTGTCAGTGACTCGGGAGTGCCTGTTCAGTCTAGCAATGCCCATATTGAGCCAAGCTTTGTGTGTAGAGGGTGGCTGTAGGGAAAGCGGGCATCAGAGCCATACCAGTACCAGCACTGGGCATATCCAAGGCCCCTATCAGTGACTCAGGAGTGCCAGTTCAGTCTAGCAATGCCCATATTGAGCCAAGCTTTGTGTGCAGAGGGTGGCTGCAGGGGAAGGGGCATCAGAGCCATATCAGTACCAGCACTGGGCATAGCCAGGACCCCTGTCAGTGACTCGGGAGTGCCTGTTCAGTCTAGCAATGCCCATATTGAGCCAGGGTTTGTGTGCAGAGGGTGGCTGCCATGCAAGGGGGCATCAGTCCCATACCAGTACCGGCACTGGCATAGCCAGGTTCCATGTCAATGACTCAGGAGTGCCAGTTCAGTCTAGCAATTCCCATATTGAATCAAGCTTTGTGTGCAGAGGGGGGCTGCAGGGGAGGGGGGCATCGGAGACATACCTGTACCGGCACTGGGCATAGCCAGGGCCCCTGTCAGTGACTCAGGAGTGCCAGTTCAGTCTAGCAATTCCCATATTGAGCCAAGGTTAGTGTGCAGAGAGTGGGTACAGGGGAAGGGGGCATCAGAGCCATATTAGTACCAGCACTGGGCATATCCAGTGACTCGGGTGTGCCAGTTTAGTCTAGCAATGAACATATTTAGCCAAGCTTTGTGTGCAGGGGGCGGCTGCAGGGGCAGGGGGAATCAGAGCCATACCTGTAGCAGCACTGGATATAGCCAGTGCTCCTGCCACCTTCAGGAGCTAGATCTGCCTCAGACTATGCCAGACCAGCAAGCTCAATGTCCTGCGGGCGGAGCCGCTCATGGCTGGCCTCAGAACCAGAGGACCATAAGCGGCAATGGAGAAGGTGGTGAGAAATGGAGGCCTCTGGGCGTAGCTTAAAGAGGAACATTGGAATCCGAGTTCCACTGCTGGGGGAATCCTGAATTGGGATGCCCCACTGTGTAAAAACCCCAAGATCCCCATTTCACTCACCTTGTCCCGAAACCCTTGCCTCGTCTCTGCACCGCAGCCACATCCAGCCTCACCTCTAGCTGTGCGCGCACATGCGCCTGGCCTTTCTGAATGGACGTTGTGGGCATGTGATGGCTAGGAGGCGAGCAAGGGATGCGGCCGGCAGTTTACTCGGCTCTCTTTGGCACCACTAGGCTGCTTAGCTGTCCAGGCGGCTTAGCCGTCAGCGTGCATGCTGATTGGTTGAGCGCGCTTGTTCTTGCCCCCAGTCTGCCCCCTAGGAGCGACAGGAAGGTGAGTGAATGAGGTGACCTGGGGGGATACACACAGCGGGGCATCCCAATTCATGATGCCCTCATTGAGAGGAACAACACCCTGGGTTTTGTTCCATGCCCCCGGGGCATCCGGACTTAGCATGCCCCACTGTGTGAAGCCCCCCAGTTTGCCTAGTAAAACTCACCTTTCGTTGGTCCAACCACGCATGCGTGGGCTTGCATCCATCCAGAGTTCTTTACATCATTCGGCAATGGACTCTCATTGACTTCAATGGTGAACGAGAGCAACCGCAACCCCAGCAGCGGCTGCACTCCTGCCCCAGACTATCCGAATTACTGCGGCCCATTGAAAACAATCAGAGCCATTTGTGTCTCTGATTGGACAAGAGCCAGTGGTTGTGCAGTTGGACTGGATGAAGGTGATTAAAAGCGGCCAGAGGGGTTTCACACAGTGGGGCATCCCAATTCAAGTAGACCAACGCCCTGCCTGATCGGCCCAGGAATCTTATAGATTCCCGGGCCGATCAGATCCCTCCCTGCGGGGCATCCAAAATCGGGATGCCCCACTGTGTGGAACCCCCCAGGACGCCCCATTAACCTTACCTTACTCCCGGTCCAACGGTGCATGCGCGGGCTGCGGCCACATCTCGCACTTCTCTCTAGCAGGGCGCATGGCATTTGTGAATGGCTGCCGCAGGTGAGCTCCCTGTTAGAGGCCAGCGGGGATGTGGCTGCTGGTGCGCTCAGCTCTTTTAGTCTAAATTCAGCCCTTAGCCGAGCTGTTATTGACGAGCGCAGCCAAGCGCACTGATTGGATGAGACCCCAAAGGTGAGAAGGGAAAGGTGAGTTTTACTACTCAACCTGGGGGGTTAACACGGCATGGCATTCCAAATTGGGATTCCAGGGACAAGCACCAAAACTAGGGATGGTCGAAATCACTACAAAATCCACTTTAAAGTGGACCAAAACCTAGGATTTTGACTATCCTGGGTTTTGGTCCTTGCGCCTGGGGCACCTCGATCGGGGATGTCCCACTTTGTGGAATCCCTCTGGGTCGGCCAAACAAACTCACCTCTTCCCCGACCTACAACGCATGCATGGGCGCTCGTCCAATCAGCAAGCTCGTATCTGCTCCTGTCCCTTCGTCGGGGCATCCCGAATCTGTATGCCCTGGGGGGAGGGAATCACATGTGTGTATATGGCCAGCTGTCGGTTCTCACCACCTCTTAAGGTGGACCAAAACCCACAGAGATCGGCCCAGGAATCTATAAGATTCCTGTGCTGATCTCTATGGGTTTTGGTCCACTTTAAGACGTGATGAGAACCTACAGCAGGCCGTATACCCACCCATGTGAATGCGCGGCACCTCTGCAACTGTTAGAAAGAAATAACGGAAAGCCTTGTCCAGACATTAGCGCCGGGATGGCCCCGGATGGGCCGTGGCAGGATGTTAGCGGCCCTCTAACGACATGTCGCAGATCGATAACACTCGCAGTTCTAATCCCGCTGCCTGCAGCCGCCCCCACATTTGGATTCTGGGGGATGTTCCGTCCCTTTGTAACAAGCTGGGAAAATGTTTCCCCATAAAGAGCTGGCTCGTCCCTCCGGCCCCGTAAGCGGCCGTGGTAAGAGCCACGAATATCGCCTCACTAATAAAACGGGGCGTCACGTCGTTCGGAAAAAGCTTAAGTCACCAGAAAAAGTAAAAACGTAACTGAATTCTCAGACAAAGACACCTTTGATTTTCGGAGGGAAAAAAAAATGTTTCTGGATTAAACGAGCAGAGACGTCGGCGAAGACGCAACACAAGCGCCTGGGTGGGGAGAAGCCAGAGAGCTGCATGAAATGGAGGGAAAATCGCAGCGATTCCAAGGATTCTGCATCTCCACGTTGTTAAAGGGATGAAAAAACAATTGATATCGTATAATAGTAAGAAAAAAAAAGAGCAAGACAGCTAAAAATGCTGGATTGCCCTGAGAAAGACTGGGCAAAAAAACGTTGACAATTGATGGAAGTCTTCCACTGAAGAGAGTCGGGAAAATGTCTACAACAATTACTACAGATATACCTTGACCTGCAAAAATGAGATCCTTCATAATTGAATTTGTTGGGTAGAGTTAGATGTCTTGGAAACAGAGCATGATATTACTTTCACTGGTACAGGAAGGTGGTCACTCGCCCAGAGATGTGAGGTGAGGTGGAGACCCCTGAGCCTAAAGTGGGGTCTCCCATTGGCTTGAGATTCCTTGGTCACTCAATTGAACGATGGTTGGGTCTCCTCTCATGGACATATTGGCTTGCACTTCCTTGGCCGCTCTGTTGAAGGATGGCGTCCGTTTGTGTGTCTCCTCTCATGGACATCTTGGCTTGTGCTTTCTTGGCCACTCAGTTAAATGATGGCGCTCATGGTTGGGTCTCCTCTCATGGACATCTTGGTTCGTGCTTCCTTGGATACTCAAATGAAGATTGGCACCGGTGGTTGCACCAGCACTGTACATCACCGATCTTGACCTCTGACCCATTTCTTTGTGCTTCTTTGGCCGCTCTATTGAACAATGGCATCTGTGGTTGGGTCTCCTCTCATGGACATCTTGGCTTGTGCTTCCTTAGCTGCTCCTAAATTAAATGCTGGTGTCCATAGTTGAGTCTTCTCTCATCGCCATATTGGCTTGCGCTTCTTTAGCTGCTCAATTGAATGATGACTTCTGGGGTTGAGATCCCTCTCATGGACATCTTGGCTTGTGCTTCTTTGGTCGTTCAAATGTACAATGGCATCCTTGGTTGAGTCTCCTCTCATGGATATCTTGGCTGGTGCTTACATGGCTGCTCAATTGAACAACAGCATTCATGGTTTATCTCCTCTCATGGACATCTTGGCCCGTGCTTCCTTGGCCACTCAACTGAACGATGCCACCCATAATTGGGTCTTCTTTTATGGACATTTTGACTTGCGCTTCCTTGGCCACTCCTTTGAACGATGGCGACCATGGTTGGGTCTCCTTTCATGGACATCTTGGTTTGTGCTTCCTTGGCCTCTCAATTGAACAATGGCATCCCTGGTTGGGCCTCCTCTCATGGACAACTTGGCTTGTGTTTCCTTGGTTGCTCTGTTGAATGCTGGTGTCCATGGTTGGGTCTCCTCTCATGGACATCTTGGCTTACCCTTCCTTGGCCGCTCAGTTGAACGATGGCGTCGGTTTTTGAGTCTCCTCTCATGGACATCTTGGCTTGTGCTTCCTTGGTCGCTCAATTGAAAGATGGCGTCCATGGTTGTGTCTCCTGTCATGGACATCTTGGCTTGTGCTTTCTTGGCTGCTCCGTTGAAGGATTGCGTCTGTCATTGCGTCTCCCCTCACGGACATCCTGGCATGCGCTACCTTGGCTGCTCAATTGAAACATAGCATCCGTAGTTAGGTCTCCTCTCATGGACATCTTGGCTTGTGCTTCCTTGACCCCTCAATTGAACAGTGGCATCCGTGGTTGGGTCTCCTCTCATGCCTCTTTGGCATGCGCTTTCTTGACCCTTCAATTAAACAATGACTTTCGTGGTTGGGTCTTCTCTCATGGACATCTTGGCTTATGCCTTCTTGGCTGCTCAGTTGAACGATGGCGTCCATGGTTGGGTCTCCTCTCGTGGACATTTTGGCTTGCTCTTCCATGGCCGCTCAGTTGAACAATGGCATCCGTAGTGGGGTCTCCTCTCATGGACATCTTGGCTTACGCTTCCTTGGATGCTCAGCTGAACAATTGCATCCATGGTAGTATCTCCTCTAATGGACATCTTGGCTTGTGCTTCCTTGGCCTCTCAACTGAAAGATGGCGTCTGTCATTGCATCTCCCCTCAAGGACATCCTGGCATGCGCTCCCTTGGCCGCTCAATTGAAAGATGGCGTCCGGGGTTGTGTCTCCTTTCATGGACATCTTGGCTTGTGCTTCCTTGGCTGCTCAGTTGAATGATGGCGTCCGTAATTGGGTCTCCCTTCATAGATATCCTGGCTTCTGCTTCCTTGGCCGCTCAGTTAAACTATGGCGTCTGTGGTTGGGTCTCCTCTCATGGACATCTTGGCTTACGCTTCCTTGGCCGCTCAATTGAAAGATGGCATCCGTGGTTTGGTCTCCTTTCACGGACATCTTGTCTTACGCTTTCTTGGTCGCTCAGTTGAACAATGGCGTCCATGGTTGGGTCTCCTCTCATGAACATCTTGGCTTCTGCTTCCTTGGTCCCTCAATTGAACAGTGGCATCCGTGGTCTCCTCTCATGGCCCCTTTTTGGCATGCGCTTTCTTGACCCTTCAATTAAACAATGACTTTCGTGGTTGGGTCTCCTCTCATGGACATCTTAGCTTGTGCTTCCTTGGTGGTTCAATTGTACAATGGCATCCGTGGTTGGATCTCCTCTTGGACATATTGGCTTACGCTTCCTTGGTTGCTCAACTGAACAATGGTGTCCGCGGTTGGGTCTCTTCTCATGGACATCTTGGCTTATGCTTCCTTGGCCCCTCAATTGAACAATGACTTCCGTGGTTGGTTCTCCTCTCATGGACATCTTAGTTTGCGCATCCTTAGCTGCTCAATTGAACGATGACTTCCATGGTTGGGTCTACTCTCATGGACATCTTGGCTTCTGCTTCCTTGGCTTCTCCTAAATTGAATGCTGGCGTCTGTGGTTGCATCTCCTCTCATGGATATCTTATATGGCCGCTCAATTGAACAACAGCATCTGTGGTTGGGTCTTCTTTCATGGACATTTTGACTTGCGCTTCCTTGGTTCTCTATTGAATGATGGCGTCCGTAGTTGGGTCTCTTCTCATGTACATCTTGGCTTGTGCTTTCTTGTCCCCTCAATTGAATGATGACTTCCATGGTTGGGTCTCCTCTTATAGAGATCTTGGCTTGCGCTTCCTTGGCCTCTCAACAGAACAATGGCGTCCATGTTTGGGTCTCCTCTCATGGACATCTTAGTTTGTGCTTCCTTGGTCATTCTATTGTACAATGGCATCCGTGGCTAGATCTCATCTCATGGACATATTGGCTTACGTTTCCTTGGTTGCTCAACTGAACGATGGTGTCTGCAGTTGTGCCTCCTCTCATGGACATCTTGGCTTGTGCTTCCTTGGCCCCTCAATTGAACGATGACTTCCGTGGTTGGGTCTCCTCTCATGGACATCTTGGCTTCTGCTTCCTTGGCTGCTCCTAAATTGAATGCTGGTGTCCATGGTTGGGTCTTCTCTCATCCCCATTTTGGCTTGTGCTTCCTTGGTGCTCAATTGAAAGATGGTGTCCGTGGTTGCATCTCCTCCCATTGATATCTTGTGCTTAACTGGCCACTCAGTTGGACAACAGCATCTGTGGTTGGGTCTCCTCTCATGGACATCTTGGCTTGCGCTTCCTTGGCCCCTCAATTGAACGATGGCTTCCGTGGTTGGGTCTCCTCTCATGGACATCTTGGCTTTTGCTTCCTTGGCTGCTCCTAAATTGAATGCTGGCATCCATGGTTGGGTCATCTCTTATCTCCATCTTCGCTTGTGCCTCCTTGGCGCTTAATTTAAATATGGCGTCCGTGGTTGGGTATCCTCTCATGGATATCTTGGCTTGTGCTTCCTTGGCCATTCGACTGAACAATGGCGTCCATGGTTGGGTCTCCTTTCATGGATATCTTGGATTGTGCTTCCTTGGCAACTTATTTGAACAATGTCTGTGGTTGAGTCTCCTTCCATGGACATCTTGGTTTCTATTTCCTTGGCTGCTCCTAAATTAAATGCTGGCGCTCATTTAAATGATGATGCCCGTGGTTGCCCCACTACTTTTCATTCCTCTGACCCATTTCTTTGTTCAACCCTGGTTACACGTGGACCTTTTTTCCTGGCTAGTTTAAGGCTTGACATTCCTTTTCCAGGAAAGGACTAGGCCTTGGTCCTGCGTAGGCCAATGGAGCATCCCAGGTGGGGTTCTGCCTTCACCAGTACTTTTCGTGTACGTCGCCAAACTTGACCTCTGACCTATACAGAGGTTTGACCCTGATTGGATGTGGACCTTTTTCACGACTAGTTCTAGGCTTGACATTCCTTTTTCAGGAAAGGACTAGGCCTTGGTCCTGCGTAGGCCAATGGAGCATCCCAGGTGGGGTTCTGCTTGCACCACTACTTCTGATTCCTTGTGTATGTCTCCAAACTCGACCTCTGACCCATTTCGTGGTTAGACCCTGGTTGGATGTGGACCTTTTTCCTGGCTAGTTCGTGGCTCAACTTTACTTTTCCAGGAAAAGGTCTTGGCTCCAATACTAACAAGGCCAATGGCTCGGGCACTGCTGGTGGACATGTTACTTCGTCATACCCTACCTGCACCAACAGAAGCACCACTAGTTTTGATTCCTGATGTACATTGCCCATCTGACTCATTCCCCTGATGTCACTGTGAGTGACAGGGGGCATGAAGGGCTTTCCCCAGCATTAACTCCCTATAAGTAGCCCTTCCCTGTGGTGGCCCAGAGGCCGAATGCGAGGCAGTGGGTGCGTGTACTGCGATGAGGATGACGAGGACATCGCCCAGTACTGGAACGAAGGTGACCTTATATTTTTGGATAAAATAGATCATCCCTAGCGGCAAGCATCCATGTGACCGCTTCATCCGGCTGTGCATAGGTGGGGGAGCGCTCAGCAGCCGGCGAGATGCTGGGGATGCATGGTGATGCCCGTATGCACTGCAGGATGGACGGGTTTTATGGTGATCCCAGGAGATTTCACACGTTGGGACATACCAAATCGGAATGCCACAAAAAGAGGGAAACCCCTGGCCCTGAAGTCTTTAGACCAATTAACACATTCCCCTCATGGATATCTTGGCTTGCACTTTCTTGATCGCTCAATTGAACGATGGCGTCCATGGTTGAATCTTCTTTCATGGATGTCTTGGCTTTTGCTTCCTTGGCCACTCTATTGAATGATGGCAACCATAGTTGAGTCTTCTCTCATGGACATCTTGGCTTCTGCTTCCTTGGCTGCTCCTAAATCAAACGCTGGCACCCATGGTTGGGTCTTCTCTCAATTCCATTTTTGCTTGTGATTGCTTGGCACTCAATTGAATGATGATGTCCACGGTTGAAGGTCTTGGTATCGATACCTCCAAGGCCAATGGCTCGGGCACTTCGACATGTTGCTTCTTCATACATGGTGCTTGAATGCCGACCCTACCAGTGGACCTATGGCAGCACCACTAGTTTTGATTCCTGGTGTACGTCACCCACCTTAACCTGACCCATTCCTCTGATGTCACTGTGAGAGACAGGGGGCAAGAAGGGCTTTCCCCAGCATTGATCGTCTACAGCGAGTGAGCATCGGGAGCCGAATGCGAGGCAGTGGGTCCGTGTTCTGCGTTGAGAATGATGAGGACATCGGCCAGTACTCGAATGAAGGTGAGCTTATATTTACGGATAGAATAAATGCCCTCATCCCTAGCGGCAAGCATCAGTGCAGCCGCTTCATCCGGCTGTGCATAGGTGGGGGAGCGCTCAGCAGCCGGTGAGATGCTGGGGATGCACGGTGATGCCTGCGACGGGTATTACGGTGATCCATCGGTGATCGACTTCACACATCGGGGCATTCCAAATTGGCATACCACAAAAAGAGGGAGACCCCTGGCCCTGAAGTGTTTAGACCCATTAACACATTCACCTGGTCACGCTTTTGTCCCTGTATTTATTGATATAGAGGTCAGCACCAAGTCATCCTGAAGGCCTGTGGCAGGGGGAGGGGCTTACAAAAAACCCAAAGATGGGGGACAATAAACACTGAACAATTTCTAATTCGACAGCAAAGAAAATGAATGAAAAAAAAGGCAATAAAATAAAACTTCCTTTCCTTCCGAGCCGCGTTTCCCGGAGCCAAGAGAAGCCTTTGGAGAAAGAAGCCAGCGCTTTATGGCGAGGGCGCGTTTCCAGGCCCGGGATAACGCGGCCATTTTGTGTTTTACACACCATATAAAAGAGAGGCGCCGGCTTTTTGATGAGCGAAGCAGCCGAGGAAAGGCTTACGGGATCCCGAGCCCCCGGCACTTAGGAGAAAATCCTGTAATGAGGGCGAGAGGAGCCGCTTACACGGGCGAGAAGCCCGACTGGCACTGAGGCCGCTGCTGCTGCTGGCGGAAAGCCGGAGCCCCGCCATAGCTTCGTGCGAACAACGGCGTCGATTGTGGTGACTGGTGGCAAAATCCTGTTACTGGAAAAATAAGACTGTCATGCAGGGGAGCCAATAAGCTTCAACTGGCGTCAGTCTGAGCGTGGGATGCTGCGCGTCACAGTGTCATCATGGTAAATGTGCATATGCCAGCGCAATGGGCGTGGCTGCAATCAGTGGCGGACTGGGAACCAAAAATCAGCCCTGGATGTTACGAGCCCCTGCCCAGCCCGAGACCTCACTGCTATAGCATTGGGGCAGAGGTTCCTTGGCTTGTGGGTACAGTGGGGATGGGTAGGGGTCTGGGGTTCCTTGGCTTGTGGGTACAGTGGGGATGGGTAGGGGTTCCTTGGCTTATGGGTACAGTGGGGATGTGTAGGGGGCTTGGGTTCCTTGGCTTGTGGGTATAGTGGGGATGGGTAGGGGGCTGGGGTTCCTTGGCTTGTGCATACAGTGGAGATGGGTAGGGGTCTGGGGTTCCTTGGCTTGTGGGTACAGTGGGGATGGGTAGGGGTCTGGGGTTCCTTGGCTTGTGGGTACAGTGGGGATGGGTAGGGGTCTGGGGTTCCTTGGCTTATGGGTACAGTGGGGCTGGGTAGGGGGCTGGGGTTCCTTGGCTTATGGGTACAGTGGGGATGGGTAGGGGTCTGGGGTTCCTTGGCTTGTGGGTACAGTGGGGATGGGTAGGGGTCTGGGGTTCCTTGGCTTGTGGGTGCAGTGGGGCTGGGTAGGGGTCTGGGGTTCCTTGGCTTGTGGGTACAGTGGGGATGGGTAGGGGTCTGGGGTTCCTTGGCTTATGGGTACAGTGGGGATGGGTAGGGGTCTGGGGTTCCTTGGCTTGTGGGTGCAGTGGGGATGGGTAGGGGTCTGGGGTTCCATGGCTTGTGGGTACAGTGGGGATGGGTAGGGGTCTGGGGTTCCATGGCTTGTGGGTACAGTGGGGATGGGTAGGGGGCTGGGGTTCCTTGGTGTACATGGGGCTGAGAGTGAGACTAAGGGGGCAGGGATTGGATGTGGCTGTTACAAGCAGCAGCCCAGCTGGCCCCAAAGCAGTGCGGCCCACCGGGCATTTTCCCAGGTCTCCCTATGGTCAGTCCGCCCCTGGTTGCAATGGACCTCAGTAGGATAACGCTTCTAATGTTATATTCGGATAAAGCGGACCTTAACCCTTTAGAATCGGCGAAAACCTAGGATTTTGACTACCCTGGGATTGGTTTTCATGCCTCTGGGGTATCCCAAATTGGAATGTCCGCTGTGTGAAGCCCCCGAAATGTCCTGTAAAACTCACCTCTTCCCAGGCTCTCATCCAATCAGAGCCGTTTGCCATGAATATGTCATTCAGCAAATGGCTCTGATAGACTTGAATGGGGAGCGAGAACGGCGCATCCTCAGTGGGACGCACGCTCCCATCCGGGGCAGGAGGACGCGCACAGCCTGAGGATGATGGGGATGCGGCCGCTCTCGCTCGCCATTGAAAAAGATCTGAGCCATTTGCGCAATAACTTAGGCACGGCAAACACCTCCTGATTGGATGAGAAACCTGGGGGTTTCAGGCCTCCCCGTCACCCGGCAATCTATTCTGATTGGATGGTGTCATCCGGCAATCTATTCTGATTGGATGGTGTCATATCAACCAGCAAACTATTCTGATTGGATGGCGTCACCCGGCAATCTATTCTGATTGGATGGTGTCATCCGGCAATCTATTCTGATTGGATGGTGTCATCCGGCAATCTATTCTGATTGGATGGTGTCATATCAACCAGCAAACTATTCTGATTGGATGGCGTCACCCGGCAATCTATTCTGATTGGATGGTGTCATATCAACCAGCAAACTATTCTGATTGGATGGTGTCACCCGGCAATCTATTCTGATTGGATGGTGTCATATCAACCAGCAAACTATTCTGATTGGATGGTGTCATATCAACCAGCAAACTATTCTGATTGGATGGCGTCATACGGCAATCTATTCTGATTGGATGGTGTCATATCAACCAGCAAACTATTCTGATTGGATGGCGTCATACGGCAATCTATTCTGATTGGATGGTGTCATATCAACCAGCAAACTATTCTGATTGGATGGCGTCATATGACTTAGGTGTTGGATTTCAGCGAGCCTGTTACCGGCAAACACGACAGGTCAAGCCCAGGCTCTCACTGTGCGCAGCCTCTGGATTTCGTCCCCTCACCCGGTCACGTGAGTGCCTGCGGGCTACATTTAAAGCTGTCAAAGTTTCTGTGACTGGTCAAGCCTTACGCTGCGGTTGCATCGTGTATTCTTAAAAGCAACAGCCAGCGGGTGATTTGAAGTTTTGAGGACTTGGATCCTGACATCCCCCAGTTTGCCATTGAGCCCCTATTTGCAGCCCCATTTATGTGGACATTGTCCCTGTGAGGGACCCCGGCCGGTGTGTGTATGTGAGCTGGTGTGAGTGCTCGGTGGTGTGGAATGGGGGCCCCTGTTTTTAAAAGCAATTCTCTTTTAATGTTTTGTACAGTTATCGGTGTGTCACTTTCTAAGTATGTCTCATGTGCCACAGTGTATGTTACATTAAACCAGAGTGTCAGTTGGCTAAATCTGGCTGTGGGTGTTTTATTGTGCCAGTCCCACATAACAACCACTGTCTGGGTGTGTATGTGTTATTACAGTATCTTAGGTTGAGCGGGATGCCCTGATTTGAGGGCAGTGTACCACCCATTCCTTATAGGTGGATACTCCCTGGATTTTAGTTGCCCAGAGGGGAGTGGAAGAGAAAGTGGCGTCATATCAACCAGCAATCTATTCTGATTGGATGGCATCACTCGGCAATCTATTCTGATTGGATGGTGTCATCTGGCAATCTATTCTGGTTGGATGGTGTCATCTGGCAATCTATTCTGATTGGATGGTGTCATCTGGCAATCTATTCTGATTGGATGGTGTCATCCGGCAATCTATTCTGATTGGATGGCATCACTCGGCAATCTATTCTGGTTGGATGGGGTCATCTGGCAATCTATTCTGATTGGATGGTGTCATCTGGCAATTTATTCTGATTGGATGGTGTCATCCGGCAATCTATTCTGATTGGATGGCATCACTCAGCAATCTATTCTGATTGGATGGCATCACTCAGCAATCTATTCTGATTGGATGGCATCACTTGGCAATCTATTCTGATTGGATGGTGTCATCTGGCAATCTATTCTGATTGGATGGTGTCATATTATCCAGCAATCTATTCTGATTGGATGGCGTCATCCGGCAATATATTCTGATTGGATGTCGTCACCCGGCAAACTATTCTGATTGGATGGCGTCATACGGCAATCTATTCTGATTGGATGGTGTCATATCAACCAGCAAACTATTCTGATTGGATGGCGTCATCCGGCAATCTATTCTGATTGGATGGCATCACTCGGCAATCTATTCTGATTGGATGGCGTCATCCGGCAATCTATTCTGATTGGATGGTGTCATCCGACAATCTATTCTGATTGGATGGTGTCATCCGACAATCTATTCTGATTGGATGGCGTCATGTCAACGAAGAAACTATTCTGATTGGATGGTGCCATATCAACCAACAAACTATTCTGATTGGATGGCGTCATGTCAACCAAGAAACTATTCTGATTGGATGGCGTCATGTCAACGAAGAAACTATTCTGATTGGATGGTGCCATATCAACCAACAAACTATTCTGATTGGATGGCGTCATGTCAACCAAGAAACTATTCTGATTGGATGGTGTCATGTCAACCAATAAACTATTCTGATTGGATGGTGTCATCCAGCAATCTATTCTGATTGGATGGTGTCATATCAACCAGCAAATTATTCTGATTGGATGGTGTCATCTGGCAAACTATTCTGATTGGATGGTGCCATCCGGCAGTCTATTCTGATTGGATAGCATCATCCTGCAATCTATTCTGATCGGAGTGCCCGCGCATGTGCCATAGGATCATCAAAGAGGTCAGAATTCCAGGGGGATTTAACAATCAGGGGAGTTCCTACATTAAAGTGGACCAAAACCCACGGCGATCGGCCCCGGAAACTATAGGATTCCCTCCCAGGTCGCCCCATACACTTACCTTGCTTCCCGGTCCAGCAGCGCACGTGCGAGCCGCGGCCGCATCCGTGTTATCCGCTATTCCCTATTAGAGGGTATCAGGGGATGCGCCCATCAGCGCGCACGGAGCCGCTCGCCTTAGACAACTTGGTGTCTGCGGATCCGAGCGCGCTGATTGGACGAGCGGCCGCGCATGCGCCATAGGACCGGGAAGAGGTGAGTTGCCTTAGGTACTTGGGGGGGGGGGGAGGGGTCTCACACATCGGGGCATCCCCGAATCGGGGACCAAAACCCAGGATGGTCAAAATCCTGGGTTTTGCTCCACTTTAATTGGTCATCACTAAAAGCATTGTATATATGGCACTTTTGCACATGGCACTTTTTTGAATGGGATTGAGTTTCTAGGACACTAATGAATAGGAATATTTGTATATGATATTTAGCGCTGTATATTAAGCACGAGCTAGGTATTTCCAGCAGGGATTAAAGTGGACTTTAAATAGAAACAATGATGTTATAGGCAGGATATGATATTATACCGGTTTTTGAGCAGCAGTTATGTTATCTCCCCCCCCCCCCCCTCTTCTCAGGCTGTTAACGTTGTATGTTTTTTAAGTATATTTTTAACTTGTCTTATTATACTATATTGTAAATATATATTTGGTAAAGCAGTGGTGCCACTGGGTTTGCTTGGGTTGGTTTTTGGGGGTTGTGGGACTGCCTCGATTCAATTTTACATCACTTACAGGCTGATTCATTATTAACGCCAGGTAGCGACAGATGAGCGTCTGTAGCAGGCATTTGAGAGCGCCCGCTAGTAGTCGCTGTGCTCGGCCGTGGTTCGCTAGTTAATAGCGACTGTGCAGTAATGATGAATACATTGTGAGGAGTCGCTATCTGACCAGTACAGCGCTGTATAGGAGCGCAAGTTAGCGACTGGTCAGTGCGAACGACTCACAACATATTCATCAAAAAAACAGCCTGACACACCTTCCGGCGCTCAAAAATGCTTCGCTGTAGCCCAGAGCGCCGGAGGCTGTGTGATTAAAGGTTGTTTTTTAACACGTATCCACCTGCAAGAAAGCGACAACATATGGAATGACATTGTAATAATATTGTGACATGAACACGTTAATGGCAGAGCTGTAATGTCAATTCTGCGTAAATATATAAAACATGAAAAATATTTGCAATAATGGCTTTTTCTAGCGCCGGAGAGGTCACAACATTATTTGAGATTAATTTAAAAAGAAATTAATAAAAACCCTGTTTAAAGAGAAGTAAAAGAACGCACATTGAAATGTATGGGAGAGCGCCAGGTAGCAAGAGGTCATACCTGGCGCTGTGCAAGGCTGAACGCCGGTGCTGTACGCTGAGGCTGTGATAATGATGAATCGGACGCTACATGGCGTTATCCCAGTCGCACAACAGATTCTGCTTGATAAATGTGTAATTGCGTGCCGTGTCTGGTGTTCACCTGACGCTACCTGTCGCTACCTGTCATTTACAAGGCGCTACATGGCGCTATCCCAGTCGCACAACAGATTCTGCTTGATAAATGTGTAATTGCTGCCGTGTCCAGCGTTCACCTGTCGCTACCTGTCATTTACAAGGCGCTACCTGGCGCTATCCCTTCATGAATAAGGCCCTAAAAGTAATTCATGTCGCTGTGGCTCTGTGCAGCAATAGAAGATCATGGGGAGGGGGGTGAGTACTTTTTATTGGGTGCTGGGAAGACCCCTACGCAGCCTGACGCAGCTGACGCAACTCCCCCGCCGCGGCCGCCACGTGCAGGTGTTGGAGGATCAGCGATCGGGGTCTTTGATCTGTCGCACAATCTGGATTAGGTTAATGGGGGAGGGGAGGCACATAAGGGAAGATCTGTGTCCCATCTGTGAGGAGGGTGGGAAATCATCTCGCTCTACATCAGCGGGTGCCGCAGTCTTTCCCCATGTGGAGGTGGGGGGGGCACCTTGTGTAAAGCAGCCTGGGCAATGGGATACCTACCAACTTTTAAGGCTGGGAAAGAGGGACATATGTTAAACTAGGCCACGTCCCCTTATTGATTGGTTGATGGATAGGAGATACATTGTAACAGTTACAACAATAGAAAAACACTTTGAATAGGCAAATGAATCATTTATTACTGCAGATCTGTATGTTACACCTCAAAGAGGGACAGGGGGACATGGACTCAAAAGAGGGAAAGTCCCTCCAAATCAGGGACACTTGGGAGGTATGGACAATGGGCACAGCGGGCACCTAGACACCAGCACGGCCCACCATAGGTCCCACAAGACCAGCTCCATCCACCATGAATTACTAAAGCTACTCAGATCCAGCACAGCCCCCATAACTCCCAAGTGTCCCTGATCTAGAGGGACTGTCCCTCTTTTGAGTCCATGTCCCCCTGTCCCTCTTTGATGTGTAACATGCAGATCTGCAGCAATAAATGATTCATTTGCCTATTAAATGTGTTTCTATTGTTGTAACTGTTACAATGTATCTCCTATCCATCCCTCAATGAGGGGCCGTGGCCTCACCCATCCCTCAATGAGGGGGTGTGGCTTCATCTATGCCTTAATGAGGTGGCGTCGCTTCATCCATCACTCAATGAGGGGGTGTGGCTTCATCTGTCCCTCAATGAGGGGGCGTGGCTTCATTCATCCCTCAATGAGGGGGTGCGGCTTCCATTAGTGAGGTTGTGGCTGATGTTGGAACTTTGTTGATGGGACTGGCTTCCCTTAGTGAGGTTGGGGCTGATGTTGGAACTTCGTTAATGGGACTGGCTTCCATTAGTAAGGTTGGGGCTGATGTTGGAACTTCGTTCGTAGGACTGGCTTCCCTTAATGAGGTTGGGGCTGATGTTGGGACTTCGTTGATGGGACTGGCTTCCATTAGTGATGTTGGGGCTGATGTTGGGAGTTCGTTGATGGGACTGGCTTCCATTAGTGAAGTTGGGGCTGATGTTGGGACTTCATTGGTGAGACTGGCTTCCATTAGTGAGGTTGGGGCTGATGCTGGAAATTCGTTGATGGGACTGGCTTCCCTTAGGTTGGGACCGATGTTGGGACTTTGTTGATGGGACTGGCTTCCCTTAGTGAGGTTGGGGCTGATGTTGGAACTTCATTGGGGAGACTGGCTTCCCATAGTGAGGTTGGGGCTGATGTTGGGAGTTCGTTGATGGGACTGGCTTCCATTAGTGAGGTTGGGGCTGATGTTGGAACTTCGTTAATGGGACTGGCTTCCATTAGTAAGGTTGGGGCTGATGTTGGGAGTTCGTTGGTGGGACTGGCTTCTCTTAGTGAGGTTGGGGCTGATGCTGGGACTTCGTTGATGGGACTGGCTTCCATTAATGAGGTTGGGGCTGATGCTGGGACTTCGTTCATGGGACTGGCTTCCATTAATGAGGTTGGGGTTAATTTTGGGACTTCGTTGATGGGACTGGCTTCCATTAGTGAGGATGAAGTTGTTGTGTAGAACACGGCAACATATGGAGCAGTCTATTCAGCACAGAGGCTCATGGGACGCAGCAGTCTCATGGCTCCTGTGGAGGATGTCTCTGCACTCAGAGGTTCCAATAGGAATGAAACAGGAGTAAAGTGTTAGATTTAAACCTTTGGAACCTAAAGTAACCCCTAAACCCGATATTTATCCCACCCCCAAAACCTGATCCTACCATCCAAAATAACTCCTAAACCTGCAACCTAAAGAAACCCCTAAACCTGAAATTTATCCAACCCCAAAACCTGATCCTACCACCCAACATAACTCCTAAACCTGCAACCTAAAGTAGCCCCTAAACCCGATATTTATCCCACCCCAAAACCTGATCCTACCACCCAACATAACTCCTAAACCTGCAACCTAAAGTAGCCCCTAAACCCGATATTTATCCCACCCCAAAACCTGATCCTACCACCCAACATAACTCCTAAACCTGCAACCTAAAGTAGCCCCTAAACCCAACACTTATCCCACCCCCAAAACCTGATCCTACCACCCAACATAACTCCTAAACCTGCAACCTAAAGTAACCCCTAAACCCGATATTTATCCCACCCCAAAACCTGATCCTACCACCCAACATAACTCCTAAACCTGCAACCTGAAGTAGCCCCTGAACCCAACACTTATCCCACCCCCAAAACCTGATTCTACCATCCAACATAACTCCTAAACCTGCAACCTAAAGTAGCCCCTAAACCCGATATTTATCCCACCCCAAAACCTGATCCTACCATCCAACATAACTCCTAAAGCTGCAACCTAAAGTAGCCCCTAAACCCGATATTTATCCCACCCCAAAACCTGATCATATCGTCCAACATAACTCCTAAACCTGCAACCTAAAGTAGCCCCTAAACCCAACACCTATCCCACCCTCAAAACCTGATCTTACCACCCAACATAACTCCTAAACCTGCAACCTAAAGTAGCCCCTAAACCCGATATTTATCCCACCCCAAAACCTGATCATACCATCCAACATAACTCCTAAACCTGCAACCTAAAGTAGCCCCTAAACCCGATATTTATGCCACCCCAAAACCTGATCCTACCACCCAACATAACTCCTAAACCTGCAACCTAAAGTAGCCCCTAAACCCGATATTTATGCCACCCCAAAACCTGATCCTACCACCCAACATAACTCCTAAACCTGCAACCTAAAGTAGCCCCTAAACCCGATATTTATCCCACCCCAAAACCTGATCCTACCACCCAACATAACTCCTAAACCTGCAACCTAAAGTAACCCGTAAACCCGATATTTATCCCACCCCCAAAACCTGATCATACCACACAACATAACTCCCAAACCTGCAACCTAAAGTAGCCTCTAAACCCGATATTTATCCCACCCCAAAACCTGATCATACCACCCAACATAACTGTCAGGTCCCGGAGACGCCCACCTTCCAATAAATCAGCAACCCCCAATCTCCGCTGCTTTCTTCACCTATAGTAAGCCCCCGTTTGCCGGGACGCTAGACACGCCTCACCGGACACGGTTGCCCCCAGGTCTTGTTAGCACAAAGGATGCTGACTTATGCAGGGGAAGACAGATGAATCCAGGGACGAGACTGAGTAATGATAAACGGACAGGGGTCATACACGGGTGGTCAATCCGAGGAGGCACGGTACAGAAGGGTTAGACGGAAGAGTAGTCAGGGCAAGCCAAAGGTCACAACGGGAGATCAGAAGTTCGCGGTACAGAGGGTCAGGCGGAATCGAGGTCGAAGAGCAAGCAAGGGTCGGTCCAGGCGGCAAACAGGGAAGGTCAAAATCACGGCAGAAATCACAACGAGATAAGCTATCCAAATCGCACCCAGTAGCACGCTATAACGGGCAACGACTAACTGCAGGGTGAGTACCTATATAGGACGGGGAGTGACTGGATTGGCTGAGGGGAGGAGAGCAGTGATTGAAGCAACTGGGATCTCTGAGCTGATTGCCCAGTTTGAATAGGGAGGCGGACTGTTTATTAGGGCACATGTCCTTTGATAACTAGGGCTCATTGGCCCAATTCATTGTGGGAGGTGAATAGTTTCCTTGGGCACCTGCCCTTTAATAATTAGGGCTCATTGGCCCAACAATAACCTCCGGCGGGCGCGCTGTGCGCAGCGCCGCCGGAGAGCATAAGGAACTGTGAGACGCGCACGCGCGCGCGTCCGCGGACACGCGCCGGGAGCGCGCCGCACAGAGAGCGGCGCGACCGCTCCCGACGCCGCCGAGCCAGAAGCCGCCTGAGCGGCTGCCCGTGACAGCCGAGCGGCGGGCGGGCAGGAGCGACGCCGACCCGCCGCCGGCTGCAACAGACATGCAGCCCGCCGAGAGGAGTCGGCGGGGGAGCGACGGCCAGGTAAGGAAGCGGAGGTGGCCGTGACACTACCCCCCCCTTCACGAGGGGCCTCTGGACCCTTACCAGGCTTATTTGGATTCTCCCGGTGAAACCTATTAATAAGGGTTTTGGCATGGACATCTTTGGCCGGTACCCAACACCTTTCCTCAGGACCAAAACCCTTCCAATCTATTAAATACTGTAAGGAGTTATGAAGCACCCGAGCGTCGAGTATTCTATTAATTTCATATTCAGGCTCATCTTCCACTATGATCGGGGGAGGAGACGACACCTGAATATTCTTGGCAGATTTTAACAAAGAAACATGAAAGGACGACGGAATTTTCATGGATGACGGTAACTGAACCTTGAAGGTAACGTTGCTTAGTTTATCAGTGATAGGAAACGGGCCAATAAATTTAGGCCCTAGCTTAGGCGAGGGTTGTCGAAGGGCAATATTTTTAGTAGAGACCCAGACCCAATCACCCACCTGAAATGGTGGTTCACGAGACCTATGACGGTCCGCAAAGATTTTGTAAGTTCCAGAGGCTTTCTTTAAGTTCGTCTGTATTTCAGACCATACTTTAGTCCTTTCTCGTAGCCATTCCTCCAAGGCCGGCAAGTTGGAGGAAGGACCAGAAAAAGATGATGCCTTAGGATTTCTACCGTAATTACAAAAAAAAGGCGAAAACCTAGTGGATTCACTCGGCGCATTGTTAAAGGCGAATTCTGCAAATTCGATGAATTCTGCCCATTGTTCTTGGCGATCGGAGACGAAACAGCGTAGATATTGTTCTAAACATTGATTTACCCGTTCAGTCTGTCCGTTAGACTGAGGGTGATAAGCGGTAGAGAGCGACACTTTAATACCTAAACGATTGCAGAAAGCTTTCCAAAAACGAGATACAAACTGAACTCCTCGATCTGAAACAATATTCTGTGGTAAACCATGGAGACGAAAAACATGCTTAATGAATAGCTGTACTAAATCTGGTGCCGACGGAAGTTTTATCAATGGAATAAAGTGTGCCATTTTACTGAAGCGATCCACCACCACCCAAATTACAGAATTCCCCTGCGATGGAGGAAGATCAACAATAAAATCCATGGATATGTGCGACCATGGTTCAACGGGGATTTCTAAGGGAACCAATAGTCCCGCAGGGGACCCATGAGTGGTCTTACTTCGAGCACATACCGGACATGCTTCGACAAAGGCGGAAATATCGCGCCGGATGGTGGGCCACCAGACATGACGTTTGGCGATAGCTAAGGTCTTCCGAACCCCTAAGTGACCAGCCGACTTGGCATCATGTAGTTCCTGTAAGACGGCCAGACGCAAATGAGGCGGAACAAATAAACAATCAGAGGGTTTTCCCGGAGGAGGATCAACCTGAAATGGCACTAACGAGCTAGCCAGGTCAGGGAGAAGAGCAGCCACAACACAACCTAAAGGTAAAATCGGTTCTGGAGGACCACTCTGGTCCTTACACTCCCCGAAATTACGGGATAGGGCATCTGCTTTGGCATTCTTCTTCCCCGGCTTATAGGTGATAATAAAATTAAATCGAGAAAAGAAGAGTGCCCATCGCGCCTGACGGGAGTTGAGTCTCTTGGCAGACTCTAAATACTCCAGATTCTTGTGATCAGTATACACAGTGATGGGGTGTAGGGAACCTTCTAGCCAGTGGCGCCATTCTTCAAAGGCCAGTTTAATACCCAATAGTTCCCTATTCCCAACATCGTAATTGCGTTCAGCAGGTAAAAATTTCCGAGAGAAAAATGCACAAGGATGTAGTTTCTCAGGATTGCCCGCATACTGAGAAAGAACAGCTCCTACTCCCAGTTCCGAGGCGTCAACCTCTAATAGAAATGGAAGCCGGGTGTCGGGATGTATCAAAATGGGAGCGGAGGTGAAAGTCTCCTTTAACACTTGAAAGGCGTCTTTAGCTGAGGGAGGCCACTCCTCAACGAAAGCGCCCTTACGAGTGAGATCTGTTAAAGGACTCACTATGGACGAGAAACCCTTTATAAACTGCCTGTAAAAATTTGCAAATCCTAAAAATCTCTGAAGCGCCTTTAGGGTTCTAGGTTGTTCCCACTCCAAAATAGCAGAAACCTTAGAAGGATCCATCACCAATCCCCGTTTGGAGATTATAAATCCTAGGAACGGAATTTCAGACATTTCAAAAACACATTTGGAGATTTTAGCATACAGACGATTTTCCCGCAATCTCTGTAATACCGCTTTGACATGTTGACGGTGCTCCACCAGAGAGCGGGAAAAAATCAGTATGTCGTCCAAATAGACCACGAGAAACTGACCCAAAAAATCACGGAATATGTCATTGACAAAATCTTGAAACACTGCCGGAGCATTGCATAACCCGAATGGCATCACTAAGTATTCATAATGCCCATCCTTTACATTGAAGGCCGTTTTCCATTCATCCCCCTGCCGAATGCGAATAAGGTTATATGCTCCCCGAAGGTCTAACTTAGTGAAGACCTGGGCCCCAGAGACCTGATTAAAAAGGTCATTGATTAAGGGTAGGGGATATCTATTTTTTACAGTAATCTTATTTAACCCTCGATAATCTATACAGGGGCGTAAGCCGCCGTCCTTCTTCTCGACGAAGAAGAACCCAGCACCGGCAGGGGAGGTGGAAGGACGGATAAAACCTTTCTGGAGATTTTCGGTGATATAATCTTTCATGGCCTGCTCTTCAGATCTAGTGAGATTATATAGTTTCCCCCTAGGGGGCATAGTACCCGGGAGTAAGTCAATAGGACAGTCGTAGGCCCTATGGGGTGGAAGAATATCGGCGGATTTCTCCGAAAACACGTCTGCCCAATCTGCATAGACTGGAGGTAAACCATCAAGGGCAATCGGTGTGGTCCTAAGGGATATAGAGAAACAACGACCTTGACATGTAGGACTCCACTTCACCAGATCCCCAGATCTCCAATCAATCACGGGGTTATGGACCTTTAACCAGGGAAATCCCAAAACAATAGGGGAGACGGGACTTTCAATAATTAAAAATTCAATTTCTTCCGAATGGGCAGATCCTACGACCAAATTTACCCAAGGGGTCTTGTGGGAGACCAACCCCCCCTCAATGGGTTTATTGTTGACCGCCAGGACCCGAAGGGAATTTTCTAATGGGATTAACGGGATCCCTAGAGTGATAGCTAAGGACCTATCCAGGAAATTGCCAGCCGCTCCACTATCGATGAAGGCGGAGGCAATAGTCCGGGAAGGACCCCAAGAGAGTGTAACGGGTAAGAGTACACGATTGTCTGGAGGGAACGATACCTGATCGCCTAGAAGAGGTCCCTCTGCAAGATCTAGGCGTTGAAGTTTCCCGCTACCGGAGTCTTGTTTGGGCAGGTCTTGGCAAAGTGACCCGGATTACCACAATAGAGGCAGAGGCCTTGGGATCTGCGCCGAACCTTCTCCGCCTGAGAGAGGTGGGTAACGCCAAGCTGCATCGGTTCCTCATGCGACAAGGAAGGAGAGGGAACGGCTGCCCCCTTAAAGCTTGACTCTTGACGTGAGGACCCCCAAGGTTGGTCCTTGCCCCTTTCCTGACGCCTTTCTCGAAGACGTCGATCCACCCTGATGGCCAGCTGCATATATTCATCTAGATTTTTAGGCAAGGGATAGTTCACCAGGATGTCCTTGATGTTATCGGAGAGCCCAATTCTAAATTGGCTACATAAAGCCGGATCGTTCCACTGGGAATCTATAGCCCATCGCCGAAATTCTGCGCTATATTCTTCAGCAGAACGTTTGGCCTGTCTCAGGTTCCGCAGTTTAGAATCCGCCGTCGCGGCCCGATCTGGGTCAGCATACAATAGTTCCATGGCCGAAAAAAAAGAGGAGACCGACTGCAAGGCTTCATCAGACGGAGCTAAACCAAACGCCCAGGTCTGTGGGTCGCCCTGGAGGAGAGAAATGACTAGCCCAACGCGTTGCGCTTCGGATCCAGATGCGTGGGGTCGAAGGCGGAAGTACAGTTCGCAAGAATTTTTAAAGTTAGAAAACTTCGCCCGATCTCCCAAAAATTTTTCCGGGAGAGGGATCTTGGGCTCGACGGCCGGAGAAGGATCCGCTGGCGCAGGCACCTGACGATTTTCTTGCGCGGCCACTCGTTGAGCCAGCTGATTAATGGCGGTGGCCATAGCTTGAACCTGTTGGATCAATTCTTCCATCTAGAAGGTATTCTTTCTTCTTTTTTGGCCCGTTATAATGTCAGGTCCCGGAGACGCCCACCTTCCAATAAATCAGCAACCCCCAATCTCCGCTGCTTTCTTCACCTATAGTAAGCCCCCGTTTGCCGGGACGCTAGACACGCCTCACCGGACACGGTTGCCCCCAGGTCTTGTTAGCACAAAGGATGCTGACTTATGCAGGGGAAGACAGATGAATCCAGGGACGAGACTGAGTAATGATAAACGGACAGGGGTCATACACGGGTGGTCAATCCGAGGAGGCACGGTACAGAAGGGTTAGACGGAAGAGTAGTCAGGGCAAGCCAAAGGTCACAACGGGAGATCAGAAGTTCGCGGTACAGAGGGTCAGGCGGAATCGAGGTCGAAGAGCAAGCAAGGGTCGGTCCAGGCGGCAAACAGGGAAGGTCAAAATCACGGCAGAAATCACAACGAGATAAGCTATCCAAATCGCACCCAGTAGCACGCTATAACGGGCAACGACTAACTGCAGGGTGAGTACCTATATAGGACGGGGAGTGACTGGATTGGCTGAGGGGAGGAGAGCAGTGATTGAAGCAACTGGGATCTCTGAGCTGATTGCCCAGTTTGAATAGGGAGGCGGACTGTTTATTAGGGCACATGTCCTTTGATAACTAGGGCTCATTGGCCCAATTCATTGTGGGAGGTGAATAGTTTCCTTGGGCACCTGCCCTTTAATAATTAGGGCTCATTGGCCCAACAATAACCTCCGGCGGGCGCGCTGTGCGCAGCGCCGCCGGAGAGCATAAGGAACTGTGAGACGCGCACGCGCGCGCGTCCGCGGACACGCGCCGGGAGCGCGCCGCACAGAGAGCGGCGCGACCGCTCCCGACGCCGCCGAGCCAGAAGCCGCCTGAGCGGCTGCCCGTGACAGCCGAGCGGCGGGCGGGCAGGAGCGACGCCGACCCGCCGCCGGCTGCAACAGACATGCAGCCCGCCGAGAGGAGTCGGCGGGGGAGCGACGGCCAGGTAAGGAAGCGGAGGTGGCCGTGACAATAACTACTAAACCTGCAACCTAAAGTAACCCCTAAACCCGATATTTATCCCACCCCAAAACCTGATCCTACCACCCAAAATAACTCCTAACCTAATCCTGGTACCTAAAGTAGCCCCTGAACCCAACACTTATCCCACCCCCAAAACCTGATCCTACCAAGTGTATGTTAACATTTTATCCTTATTCCTGAAATTTTTTAACCCTTCCCCCATCCAAGCCCTAAGCCCAACACTTATCCCACCCCCAAAACCCGATCCTACATCCAACATAACTCCTAAGCCTGCAACCTAAAGTAGTCCCAAAACCCAACACTTATCCCAACCCACTACCCTGATTCTACCATCCAACATGACTCTTAACTTATAACTGGAACCTGAAGTAGTCCCTAAACCCAACACTTATCGCACCCCCAAAACCTGATCCTACCATTCAACATAACTCCTAACCTAAACTTGGAAACTAAAATTGTCCCCAAACCCAACTCATATCCCACCCCCTAACCTGATCCTACCTTCTAACATAACTCCTAAACCTGGAACCTAAAGTAGTCCCTAATGCCAATGCATATCCCACCCCCTAACCTGATCCTACCTTCTAACATAACTCCTAAACCTGGAACCTAAAGTAGTCCCTAATGCCAATGCATATCCCACCCCCTAACCTGATCCTACCTTCTAACATAACTCCTAAACCTGGAACCTAAAGTAGTCCCTAATGCCAATGCACTCCCACCCCCTAACCTGATCCTACCTTCTAACATAACTCCTAAACCTGGAACCTAAAGTAGTCCCTAATGCCAATGCATATCCCACCCCCTAACCTGATTCTACCTTCTAACATAACTCCTAAAACTGGAACCTAAAGTTGTCCCTAAACCCAACACTTATCCCAACCCTCTAACCTAATCCTACCATCCAACATAATCCTAACCTAAACCTGGAACCTAAAGTAGTCCCTAAACTCAACACTTATCCCACCACCAAAACCTGACCCTATCATCACCCAATGTAACACCTAACCTAACACCCAGGACCAGATTAAGTGGAGGCTTGTGGGCAGAATGTCTAGTGGATGCCCCCAAACTGTAGATCAATTGGTGCCCTTGTGAACAAGGTGTGGAGGCCTCTGGAAGGGAGCATTGGTTCATCCCTCCTTTTATCCTTGGTTCATCCCTCCTTTAATCCTTGGTTCGTTCCTCCTTTAATCCTTGGTTCATCCCTCCTTTTATCCTTGGTTCATCCCTCCTTTAATCCTTGGTTCATCCCTCCTTTAATCCTTGGTTCATCCCTCCTTTAATCCTTGGTTCGTTCCTCCTTTAATCCTTGGTTCATCCCTCCTTTTATCCTTGGTTCATCCCTCCTTTAATCCTTGGTTCATCCCTCCTTTTATCCTTGGTTCATCCCTCCTTTTATCCTTGGTTCATCCCTCCTTTTATCCTTGGTTCATCCCTCCTTTAATCCTTGGTTCATCCCTCCTTATATCCTTGGTTCATCCCTCCTTTAATCCTTGGTTCATCCCTCCTTTAATCCTTGGTTCGTTCCCCCTTTAATCCTTGGTTCATCCCTCCTTTTATCCTTGGTTCATCCCTCCTTTAATCCTTGGTTCATCCCTCCTTTAATCCTTGGTTCATCCCTCCTTTAATCCTTGGTTCGTCCCTCCTTTTATTATACTTTTAATAGCAATCCTAGGTCACACGTTTCTAACTGCTACCTATTCGGGGGGGTCTCTTCCTTAATACATTTTTAATACATTAAATTAATTCATTTAATACATGAGGTTATTTTTCTGGCTCTAGGAGCAGCAGACTGGCATTGAACGCTGTTGGTAAATCCAGGATTTACGATTCCTCCAATGTACGTGTGAAGGAATGATCCAGTTTGAATGTGCAAAACCCACAGATACAAGTCCGGAGTTCCCCTTTATTTCCCCCTGTTAAGGCTTTCTAGTCATAAATATACACAGGACCTAATCTCTCAAGGAAGAAGAATTAGCATTTATGAGTTGAGCCAAGCGCAGATCACAGACTCCCTGTTGATTCTCTCACACCTTCAGCCTGGGAAGGCCTTGATGGGTCTGAAGGCGGTGTGACCCCTGTCTATGAGCAGACCAGCTGCACCAACACAAATTGGACAAAGGCTGGGCCACTATGTGTCCCAGCAAAAAGCCATGTATAGAACCAGAACGGGCCCATAAAACCGCACATAGAGGTAGGTTTCTTAGGGGCCTGCGACAAGGGGAACATAGAGAAATGGAGATCTAAGGTTCTGAACCATTTAGGGAGCCCATCTTTGGACTCATCTGATGCCCGGCATCCAGCCCAATGTTTTGGTGCCGTATCCAGAGCCTGCCCAAAGTTATAACCCCTAAAGGGTTTTAGGTGCTAAAGCAGGCTACACAGTGCTGGGAGACGACAGTCCGTCCCACAGAAGGGAGGGGGTAAAAAGAGTCTCTCCGCATAAAGGGGGTAACCCTGGGCCAGGCTTTTATCACTTCTGGGAAAGGTCATGCGGCAGCGTGCTGGAGGTGCCCATCACTAGGCTTGCCACTCACCTTTATTCTGTGGGAGCTTTTCATCACCAATCTACAACTGCTTCTCAAGGTAACTGACTATTGTATCTCTGTGTAACTCTCTGTAACCTGTAACATACTCAGAACGACATTTGTATTCATTCATATTTCATCATAGGCAAATGCATCCAGACGAAGTGGTGGGGGTCTGTCAGGACTATACCAAACACCCGTCTGTCTTAAGCCGATATCCCCCAATCTCCACCGCCACTTCCGCCTATAGACAAGCCCCCGCTTGTAGGAGACACGGGTAATGCCTCTCCCAGTCGGTTGCCCCCTAGGACTTAACAGGCGCAAAGGATAACAGCTTAAGGTGCAGATTGGTGTTTGGCAGGGAATCCCGAATGAGGATGCCGGGGGCGAAAGTCCGTAATTCAGGCCGAGGTCAAACCAGGAGGTCACAGGCGAGGTATCCAAGGGAGATAACAAAGAATGGTCAAGGGTAGCCGAGGTCAAGTCCAGGAGGTCACAGGCGAGGTACAGGAGGGTCAGGCAAGAGAGTGGTCAGGCAAAGCAGGAGGTCAGGGCAGGCAGCTAGCAAGAATAGTCGAAGTCCAAATCCAAATCCAAATTCTTCACTAAGACACAGCAACGCACATCCAGAACCCAGAAGCTATAACGGGCACTGGGAAACTGGAGTAGTGCAGATTTATAGGAATATCTGGCCAATGGGGAACAGGGAAAAAGGAGGGAAGGAAGGTGCTTGGTGCAACAGTAAAACGGGAGTGGTCCCAGGAACTGGACGGCCCAGGCCAGACAGGCCGACCAGTCCCTGGGCTCCCTCTATGAGCAGGGCCAGGGTTGGATGGAACAAACTCGCCCCCGGCGGGCGCGCTGGGGAAAGCGCCGCCGGGAGGCATAAAGGTGACGTGCTCGCGCGCGCGCGAGCACGTAGATGATCGAGCGCGCCCCCGCCGGGAGGCGGAAGCGCCGAACAGCGAGGGAGCCCGACGGGCCCGCGCAGCCGCGCAGAGCGGGCTGCGGCGCGGCCGCCGACACCACCCCGCGCCGCCGACCCCTGACCGCCGCCACCACGCTGGGGAGCCAGGACACCCGGGGAGCGCCGGGCAGCAACCAGCCGGGGACCGCCCGACAGCGCGCCGCGGGACCCGGGACGGCGACGAGGTAAGTGCCTAACATTACCCCCCCCCTGAGGAGGGGCCACTGGACCCTCCAAACTAGGTTTCAAAGGATTCTCTCTGTGAAACCTCTTTACCAAATTCTGCGCATGAACTTCTCTGGCAGGAACCCAAGATCTTTCTTCCGGACCGTATCCCTTCCAGTCAATAAGATATTGAAGAGAGTTCCGAAAGAAACGAGAATCAAGAACCCGGGCAACCTCAAACTCCTGATGCCCATCAACTAACACAGGACTAGGAGGACTATTAGGTTCATGGTTTTCTGCAGACTTAAGAAGTGAAACATGAAAGGATTTCCAGATTTTCATGGACGAAGGGAGGGCCAACTGGTACGTAACCTGATTAACTTTTTGTGTTATGGGGAAGGGGCCAATAAACTTAGGTCCTAACTTAGCGGAGGGCTGGCGTAGCGCCAAATTCTTGGTTGAAAGCCAAACCCAGTCACCCACTTTAAAGTTAGAATTAGACGATCGCTTGCGATCAGAAATTTTTTTCTGCTGAAGAGCGGCCCTAGTTAGATGTTGCTGGATTTTATTCCATTCCCCTGGCCATTTGGAAACCCATTCATCCACGGAGGGAACTCTAGAGGGTTGGTCCGAAAGAGCAGAAAACTTCAGGTCCTTGCCATAAACACAATGGAAAGGAGAAACCCCCGTGGACGAATGTGTGGCGTTGTTAAGAGCAAATTCCGCAAATGGTAAGAAGAAGGCCCAATCAGTTTGAGAATCCGCCGTAAAACAGCGCAAATATTGTTCCAGGGACTGGTTCGTTCTCTCGGTTTGACCATTCGACTGCGGATGGAAGGCCGAGGAAAGGGAGACGGTGAAACCCAACTTGGCACAGAAAGCCCTCCAAAACCGGGAGACAAACTGGACCCCCCTATCCGAAACAATATCCATGGGAATACCATGAATCCTAAAGACATGAGTAATTAAGAGTTGAGCAAGAGTTTGAGCTGAGGGGAGTTTCTTTAAAGGGACGAAATGGGCCATCTTGCTAAAGCGGTCCACAATTACCCAAATAACTGTATGTCCCTGAGACGGGGGAAGGTCAGTAACAAAATCCATGGCCAGATGTGTCCACGGGGAGGCAGGAATGGATAATGGAAGGAGTGGGCCTTCCGGCGAACTCCTCAAGGACTTACTTTGGGCACAGACTTTGCAAGCGGAGACAAACCTTTGAACGCCCTTCCTAAGAGAAGGCCACCAAACTTGGCGTAATAATAAAGCTATGGTTTTCTTAATCCCTGGATGACCGGTTGTTTTGGTATCGTGAAAATGGGACAAGAACTCAGACCGGTAAGTAGAGGGCACAAACAGGGCTGAAGCGGGTTTCCCAGGAGGAGCTTGGGCCTGGAACTGAGTAAGATCAGGAAGTTGGGGTTGGATGGCGGCCACCACTAGGGAGCGAGGCAAGATGGGAGACACCACCCTTTCCGGTAAGTCAGGGGGAGAGAAACTCCGAGACAGGGCGTCCGCTTTTATATTTTTAGACCCGGGCTTATAAGTTATAGAAAAATTAAACCGAGAAAAGAATAAGGACCAGCGAGCCTGTCTAGGAGTTAACCTCTTGGCGGACTGGATGTATTCTAGATTTTTATGGTCCGTAAAGACCGTAACTGGATACTGAGCCCCCTCCAGCCAGTGTCTCCATTCCTGGAAGGCAAGCTTGATGGCCAGTAATTCTCTGTTGCCGATATCATAATTTCTTTCGGCCGCTGAGAATTTCTTGGAAAAGAAGGCACATGGATGGAGGCGTGCAGGTGAGCCGTAGTACTGAGACAAGACCGCTCCGACCGCTATTTCTGAAGCATCCACCTCCACAAGGAAAGGTCGTTGCTCATCAGGATGGACTAGGACGGGAGCAGCACTAAATACCCTCTTAAGATTCCCGAAGGCCTGGACAGCTTGAGCCGGCCAAACCGGGGGGTACCCGCTTTTCTTAGTTAGGTTAGTTAGTGGTGTAACCAGGGCAGAGAAATTCTTAATGAACCTTCTATAAAAATTGGCAAAACCCAAAAACCTTTGCAGGCCCTTCAGATCTCTGGGCTGCTCCCATTCTAAAACAGCCCTCACCTTAGATTGGTCCATAGACAGACCAGATTTGGAGATAATGTAACCGAGAAACGGAACCTCAGATACCTCAAATTGACATTTCTTTAACTTGGCATATAAACAATTCTCCCTAAGTTTCTGCAAACTAGGCACACGTGTTTACGATGCTCGTCAATGGATGAAGAAAAAATTAAAATGTCATCTAGGTAAACAACCATAAACCAGCCAAGATAATCCCTGAAAATTTCATTGACAAAACTTTGAAAGACCGCAGGGGCATTACACAGGCCGAAAGGCATTACCAAATACTCATAATGCCCTTCAAGGGTATTGAAGGCCGTTTTCCACTCGTCCCCCTGCCTAATTCTTATGAGGTTATAGGCCCCTCGGAGATCCAGTTTAGAGAAGACCTGCGCCCCAACCACCTGAGTAAAGAGTCCCTCAATAAGCGGTAGGGGATACTTATTTTTTACCGTGATGTTATTTAAGCCCCGGTAATCGATACAGGGGCGAAGTCCCCCATCCTTTTTCTCCACAAAAAAAAACCCTGCCCCTGCTGGGGAAGATGAAGGCCGAATGAACCCTTTTTCTAAGTTCTCGGCGATATATTCCCGCATGGCAAGGGTTTCAGCTCGGGTCAAATTAAATATTCTCCCTCTGGGAGGCATCGTACCAGGGAGCAGTTCTATTGGGCAGTCCCAAGGTCTATGGGGAGGAAGTTTGTCTGCTGCCTTTTCTGAGAAGACATCAGCAAACTCCAAATATGGAGTTGGAACCCCAATAGGGACTAGGCGCGTGACCCTGAGGGGAAATTCTAGGCAGTTCCGAAAACACTGGTGTCCCCACTTGGTAATTTGCCCCGAAACCCAATCAATTTGAGGATTATGCTCCTGCAGCCATGGCAACCCCAAAATCAAAGGAGTACCAGGCATACTCAAAATCAAGAACCTGATAACCTCAGAATGACTGGCTCCCACTTTGATTTGCATAGGAGGGGATTGGAACCGAACTAACCCCCCGGCCACTGGAGTGCCATCAATGGCTGAAACCCGGATAGGAGTCGGCAAGGTCTGTACCATAATTCCTAAAGTCTGCGCTAGTTCAGAGTCTAGGAAATTCCCAGCTGCTCCAGAATCTAGAAGAGCCTTTAGATTAACACATTTAGCACCACTCATAAACTGGACTGGGACGAAAACTGGAGACGATACTTGAGGAGATACCTTACAGCCTAGGAGGGCCCCCTCGAAACCCCCTAGGCTCTGAAGTTTCCCGACGGTTTCTTTGGGCAAAGTCTAACCATGTGGCCGGTCCCACCACAGTAAAGACAGAGCCCCTCAGATAGGCGTCGTCCTCAGATTTTGAAGCCGATTCAGGATGTGATCCTTTCTCTAGGCGCCTCTCCCGGAGTCGACGATCAATGCGGATGGCTAAATGCATCAATTCATCCAGAGTTTGAGGTTCCGGGTAGTTCACCAGGGTGTCCTTGATAGAGTCAGCCAGACCTAGTCGGAATTGGCCGCAGAGGGCAGGATTGTTCCAACGTGAGTCAACTGCCCAACGCCGGAATTCGGAACAGTAGTCTTCGGCTGGACGGCGTCCCTGGCGGAGGGTACGTAATTTAGCATCAGCTGAGGCCCCTTTGTCAGGATCATCATAGAGGACCTCCATTGCAGCGAAGAAACTATCCACCGATAGGCGGATTGGGTCCTGAGCTGATAAGCTAAAGGCCCAGGACTGAGGGTCTCCATGCAGCAGGGAAATAATCAAGCCCACCTTTTGCTCCTGTGACCCTGAGGAAACCGGACGAAGCTGGAAGTACAGTTTACAAGAGTCCCGGAAATTGGCAAATTTTGCCCTGTCGCCAAAAAACTTTTCAGGGAGTGGGATCTTGGGTTCCACAGTCATTGCGGCCGGAGTCCCCTGAGAAGTGGGGACGATGGGAGTAGGACGGTTCTCCTGGGCCGCAACTCGATGAGCCAGGTGCTCCACCGCCGCTGTCAAGGCTTGCACCTGCTCCAGGATTTGGTCCATTCTTCTTGTGGCCCGTTATAATGTCAGGACTATACCAAACACCCGTCTGTCTTAAGCCGATATCCCCCAATCTCCACCGCCACTTCCGCCTATAGACAAGCCCCCGCTTGTAGGAGACACGGGTAATGCCTCTCCCAGTCGGTTGCCCCCAGGACTTAACAGGCGCAAAGGATAACAGCTTAAGGTGCAGATTGGTGTTTGGCAGGGAATCCCGAATGAGGATGCCGGGGGCGAAAGTCCGTAATTCAGGCCGAGGTCAAACCAGGAGGTCACAGGCGAGGTATCCAAGGGAGATAACAAAGAATGGTCAAGGGTAGCCGAGGTCAAGTCCAGGAGGTCACAGGCGAGGTACAGGAGGGTCAGGCAAGAGAGTGGTCAGGCAAAGCAGGAGGTCAGGGCAGGCAGCTAGCAAGAATAGTCGAAGTCCAAATCCAAATCCAAATTCTTCACTAAGACACAGCAACGCACATCCAGAACCCAGAAGCTATAACGGGCACTGGGAAACTGGAGTAGTGCAGATTTATAGGAATATCTGGCCAATGGGGAACAGGGAAAAAGGAGGGAAGGAAGGTGCTTGGTGCAACAGTAAAACGGGAGTGGTCCCAGGGCCAGGGTTGGATGGAACAAACTCGCCCCCGGCGGGCGCGCTGGGGAAAGCGCCGCCAGGAGGCATAAAGGTGACGTGCTCGCGCGCGCGCGCGAGCACGTAGATGATCGAGCGCGCCCCCGCCGGGAGGCGGAAGCGCCGAACAACGAGGGAGCCCGACGGGCCCGCGCAGCCGCGCAGAGCGGGCTGCGGCGCGGCCGCCGACACCACCCCGCGCCGCCGACCCCTGACCGCCGCCACCACGCTGGGGAGCCAGGACACCCGGGGAGCGCCGGGCAGCAACCAGCCGGGGACCGCCCGACAGCGCGCCGCGGGACCCGGGACGGCGACGAGGTAAGTGCCTAACAGGTCTCCACCACGCAACGCGTCGGTGGTCATATTGGATGGTGGCTCTGTTAACTATCTGGTGATATATTTCATTATTTATTAGTTCCCAGTTAATGGATTGTTTTTGAATTACTTGGATTGTATCACTTATATATATTGTTCTGGCACAGGATGCAAATTAGCAGGCACTTTATGCTCTATATAGCACAGGTCACCTTTTTGCATTGTCACTTTTTGCATTGTTTCAATGGTAGCACTGGCACTTTTTGATTATATGGATTTTATGATGCACTGGTTTAGTCTTTAATGTTTATTTATTAAATAGGGTTATTGTATAGACATATTAATTGGCACAGGGAACAGCTTATGTTATCCTGGAAAATCATTGTTAGTGGTCAATCCATCCAAAATGTCAATTTTATTTGGTTTTAAATGTATGTGGTAAATGTTTTGTGTTGTGTATGTGCCTAATGAATTGGAATAAAAGATACTAATTTGGGTTGATCTGGTAACCCACATATATGTGTATATCCAAATGTTTGTTATCACTGCCTAGTGTGCGCTCATTGCATTAAAACCTATATTTAACTTGAGCAATCTTTTTGCCTTAGCCAAGAATCTGTGCGTCCGCAGGCTTTGGGCCTGTTAGTCGCGCTAGACGGGCTCGGACGGAGATCTGTGTGTCCGAAGGTCCCTGATTGATAGTTGGATCACGTGACCCGCGGTTCCCTGACAGTAAGACATCACAATTGTCTGCAAATGAACAATAATTTTGTTGCCTTAGGAGACGCAAACGCAGAAATAACAGCAAAATACGGAAAGGCAGTAGAGCAAAAAAACATTTATTGGGATGAGCGTGTGCTTGGCACAGAGTGCATTTTTATACACAGTATTATGTTACACAGCGTAACGCGCCTCCCCACTCCAGCCAACCACCATTAAATATTCATTATCTACAACACGTCCAAACACAAAGTGATTATGTCATAGCGTGCACTGTCACACAACAGCAAAAGAAGGTCCATGGAGGCGGCAGAGCCCGGGGTTCTTCTGGGCCGGTCATGGAGGAGCTGATATACGCTCAGTACAACAGGTGGTCTTCAAACAATGGGTCGGTGTGGGTGTTAGCCATTAGTGGTGACGTATTTAGTGGCATCCATAGAAGCTCACTGTACGAGCGTGCCATCATCTGCCTCTTCGTTTGCCCAAAACAGGCTACGTTTGACACCAGAACCTGTAAGGCTTGGCCACGTTTGACCAGCCATGGGTTTTGGAGGTGAGATAAGTGTTGGGTTTAGGGGCTACTTTAGGTTCCAGGTTTAAGTTAAGAGTAATGTTGGATGGTAGAATCAGGTTTTTGTTTTTGAAGTGGGGTAAGTGTTGGGTTTAGGGGCTACTTTAGGTTGCAGGTTAAGGAGTTATGTTGGATGGTAGGATCAGGTTTTGGGGGTGTGATAAGTGTTGGGTTTAGAGACTACTTTAGGTTCCAGCTTTAGGTTAAGAGTTATGTTGGATGGTAGGATCAGGTTTTGGGGGGGGGCAATAAGTGCGATGAGTTTAGGGGCTACTTTAGGTTCCAGGTTTAGCTTAGGAGTTATGTTGGGTGATAGGATCAGGTTTTGAGAGTGGGATAAGTGTTGAGTTTGGGAAAATTTTAGTTTCCAAGTTCAGGTTAGGAGTTATGTTGGATGGTAGGATCAGGTTAGTGGGTTGGGATAAGTGTTGGGTTTAGGGACTATTTTAGGTTTCAGATTTAGGGGGTTTAGGCCACGAGTGACTGTCCCGGGTTCTGCCGCTTCGACAGACTGAAAAGGGCACAATGAAAAGCGATATAATCTGATAAAACAGTCCAACAGTCGTAATTACACAGTGGATATAAGGATAGAATGATCAGAGGCGAGAGATGATTTCATGACGCTCCCGGACATTTTGGGGTCATCTTCTGCACCGCAAGCGGCTGCAACGCTGAAGGTGGAGATTCCATCGTCCTCGTTAAATATATGTAAACATGTGTTAAAAAAAACCTGCGATGGTGGGATGCGGAAACTGCGATGAGCTTTAGTGGATTCCCAAAACAATTGAAGAAAGTAAGCTCACAGTAAAAGGAGAGTCTTCGTAGAGAGTCCATAGAAAGCGGGCGACTGAGAACCCTTTATAAAACCCATCTAACTATTCCCACATTACCACGTTCCCGAGGCCAAGTCCCTTTTTTACGTTCTTTCCTTTGCAACAGTGAAACGATAACAACTCTTTATTTTTACCGGTGATCTACCATCTCAACCAATGCCTGAGTGCGACATGGATTACAAAAATAATTCAAGAAAGTGCGTTCACGGAAAAGTGAGTCTTCAAAAAGGCTCCATGGAGATGGACAACTGAGAACCTATTTTAAAACTGATCTAACTATTCCCACACGAGGTTCCCGAGGCCAAAGTCCCTTTTTACGTTCTTTCCTTGCAACAGTGGAACAATAATAACCATTTGCTTTAGAAACATTCCCCATTACTTGTTCATAAATCTCTTGGGGTCTTGATTTCGACCTGGCGACCTACCTTCTTAACCAAGTGGATTCCAAAAGCTATTCAAGAAAGTGTGCTCAAGGGAAAAAGAGTCTTCCAAGAGACTCCGTGGGAAATGGACAATTGAAAACCCATTATAAAATGGATCTAACTATTTCCACATTACGGGGTCCCCGAGGCCAAAGTCCATTTTTACGTTCTTTCCCTGCAACCATGAAACTGTAACAACTATAAATCTCCTGAGGTCTTGATTCCTACCTGGTGATCTACCTAATTAACCAATGCCTGAGTTCCAAAGAGTGCGACGTGGATTTCAAAAACAATTCAAGAAAGTGCGCTCACAGGATAAGAGTCTTCAAAAAGACTCCAGGGGAGATGGATAATCGAGAACCCATTATAAAACTGATTTAACTATTTCCACATTACGAGGTTCCTGATGCCAAAGTCCCTTTTTACGTTCTTTCCTTGCAACAGTGAAACAATAATAACCATTTGTTTTAGAAACATTCCCCATAACTTATTCATAAATCTCTTGAGGCCTTGATTTCGACCTGGCGACCTACCTTCTCAACCATGCCTGCACTCCAACAAGTGGATTCCAAAAGCTATTCAAGAAAGTGCGCTCAAGGGAAAAAAAAACTCAATAGGAAATGGACAACTGAGAACCCATTATATAACTGATCTAACTATTCCCACATTACCACGTTCCCGAGGCCAAAGTCCCTTTTTACATTCTTTCCTTGCAACAGTGGAACAAGAATAACCATTCGTTTTATAAACGTTAACCATAAATTGTTCATAAATCTCTTGAGGTCTTGATAGAAAGCGGACAACTGAGAACTCTTTATTTGAGGAGATAAATCTCCCCCCTTTTCTGTTGTTTCCTTGCAACAGTGAATTCCAAAAATAATTCAAAAACAATTCAAGAAAGTGCACTCAAGGCAATGTGAATCTTTATAGAGAGTCCAAGGTCAGCGGGCAACTGGGAACCCTTCACTTGAGCAGGTCATTCGGATATAACTGTAACTTATTTCCACATTACGAGGTGCCTGAGGCTACAGTCCCTTTTTACGTTCTTCCCTTGCAACGGTGGATCCATAAAAACTATTGATTTAAAAAATGTTCCCCATTACTCGTTCATAAATCTCTTGAGGACTTAATTCCGACCTGGCGATCTACCTTCTCAACCAATGCCTGCGACCCAAAGAGTGCAACGTGGAAACTTTGGTGGTGGGGGAAAGAGAGTCTTCCTAGAGTCCATAGAAAGTGGACAACTGAGAACCTAGATAATTATGATCTAACTGTTCCCCCTTTTTATGTTCCTTCCTTGCAACAGTGAAACAAAAATAAAAAATATTCTCCATTACTCGTTCGTAATCTCGTGAGGTCCTGAATCTGACCTGACGAGCAAACTTCTCAACCTTCTCAACCAATCCCCAGGCTTACTTTTCTTACAGCAGATCCTAACAATTCAACTTCAAAATGCTCCCCATTGTTCATGAATCGTCTTGATTCCGACCTGGTGACCTAACTTTTCAACCTACTCAACCGTGTACTTACAGATAAAAACTTTCCTCATAAAGAAGACCCTTACCCAAGACCCACTCAAAGAAAGGACACCCTTCTTTTTTTGCTTATGTGCCTTCAGAAAGGTATCCCCAAATTAAGTTGACCATTTTTTCACTTGGCGCTATCAAAAATTTACCAAGTGATTTGTTAAGCTGTTACTATTTAAGTTTCCTGAATCTGAAAAAATCGTCAGCTTACTCCAAATCCTCAAAATGTTGTAGGATCTTCAAAAGGTGACGTTGTGTTATTACACGTTGGAGTGCTGGAAACATCCTTTATCACCCACTTTAAAACTGCAACAATCTTTATACTCTTGCACTTCCTCCTACATTGTAGTTTCTGGTCTAAGGCAATGTAATAGCTTCCCCATTGTAGAACATCCTGGTAGATTAAGCCAATGAAATGAAAAAGCAGAGGACCATCTCTAAGCCAGTAGTGGTCAGCTGGTTAAATAGGCTGGGCCTCAAGGGCAATTTCTGCCCTTCCTTCCCCTTTGATATTTGGTCTATCCCTTGTAAATCATCCAGCATCTAAAGTCATACAAAGCGTGGCCTAAACAGGGGAAAGAACTCATATAAGCTTTGACGATGACCAACAGAGCTTCCACAGACAATTACATTATCTCACACTTAATTATGCACAAAGGATTGAGGACCCCCAAGGACTCAAAGCAATATTATTAGGAAAATATAAGCTTTGACGATGACCAACAGAGCTTCTACAGACAATTACATTATCCCAGGATTGAGGGCCCCTGTGTTAGGTCCACCAGGGGCTCGAAGCAATGGTATTAAGGCACCTGGATTTTACGTGAGGAGTGCACACCAAAAGATGGAGCCAATGAGAGGAGAAGTGAGGAACCAGTCTCAAAGCCAACAGTGCTCAGCTGGTTAGACAGGTTGGGCCTCAAGGGCATATGCGGGGGGGGGGGGGGGGACTCTCATTGAGGCCTCAGCTTTCATGGTGAGCAAATATGTGGGGCTAACAACACAACAGAGCTTCTACAGACAATTACATCATCCCACTTATGTTATGGATGATGGGTTGTGGGCCCCTCTAGTAAGTCGACCAAGGGGTTAAGGCATTGGCAATAGAAAGGCCATTTTGTTTTTCTACAAACAGTTAGAGGATGGGTTGTGGGCCCCTCTAGTGGGTCTGTCAGGGGGTTAAGGCATTGGCAATAATAAGGCCATTTCATTTTTCTACAGACAGTTACAGGATGGATTGTGGGCCCCTCTAGTAGGTCCACCAAGGGCTTAAGGCATTGGCAATAATTAGGCAATTTTGTTTTTCCTCAAGAAAGGACAACCTTCTCGGACAAACAAGTCCAAATGTTAGTGTTGGTAAAAAGGCACCAGCACAAAAGGGTGTTGACATTGGTGGCAAAATATGAGGCACTGGGATATACAATGAGCCATATTTACCATATCAGTCATGCAAGGCACTAGGCCAGGGTGGCCCAGGGGGCCAGGGTGCAAAACTCACGAGCAATTTTAATTACAGCCTCTTTCTTTTATCCAACCACTAGATATGAGAGAGTTACTGAGTGATCCTTTTACACCAGGTGTATATGTGGCCAAGAAGCAGATCCTTTCTGAAACCAAACAGGTAAAGTGCCCCATACATCCTGGAAAGGTGCCACCACCAAGCAAACCCCTGGCTGTTGCCCAATACTAGAGCCACACTTGGCCATCCATGACCTAGTAGAGCAAGGATCTTTCAAGGAAGCTCAGGAAAATGAATGGGTTAAAGTTCTCACTTTCTGTGAGCAATCTGCAACAAAGTTATTTTATAGTCTAAGATAAGGATTAGTACGGGCTTTCCTCAACATGAACATTTTGGCCCTGTGAATAGACCAATGCATGTGCATGTGGCGTTGTCCCCCCATGAAGCCTTCTAAAGGAAATATACACAGAGGAATAATTTGGGTATTTCATAAATATGTCACATTAGATGCAATATAAAGAGATGGAAGTTGTATACGTTGTTGTGTATATTTTAGGCCCCAGGAACCATTAGGTATGAGGGTGTCACTGGGAAATACATTTACACCAGGTAGGTGTATGCGACCAAGCAGCAGGTCAAACAGGTAAAGTTCCCTAAACTTCCTGGAGAAGTGCAGACTGTTGTGCCACTACACGACATCCATACTTGGCCACCCGTGGTCTGGTAGAGCAAGAATTGGAAAATGACTTCCTGTGAACAATCCCAATCAACGTTCTTTGACTAAGTAAGAGCGTTGTTTCAGGGTGACCGCCCCGGCAACAAAGTGCTTGCTTCGTCAAAGATGGGGGTTGGTACGGGCACTCGTGAACTTTTTGGCCCTGTGACTAGAGAACCCGTTGCAAGTGTATGTAGGGGAACCCGGGGCCAACAAGCATCATCACTGAAAGGTCACAAAGCTTTCTAAAGGATATACACAGAGAAAACCTCTGGGGGTGGTTTGTATTTCCTAATTATGTCATATTAGATATAATACAGAGATCCAGAAGTTGTATACTTAGGTAACTTTTTGGGTAGCACCTGTAGGTACTCCAAGTGGTGGATCAAGTTCTGCAAAAGTTGAACAACTTTTGCAGAACTTGTTCGACCACTCGTTTACCATTTGATCAACCACTTGTACAACATTTGCAGAACTTGATCAACAACTCGTCAACCTCTTGATCAACCACTTGTACAACTTTTGCAGCACTTGATCAACCACTAGTGAACCACTTGATCAACCACCTGTACAGCTTTTGCAGAACTTGATTAACCACTAGTCAACCTCTTGATCAACCCCTTGTACAGCTTTTGCAGAACTTGATTAACTGCTAGTCAACCACTTGATTAACCACTTGAACAACTTTTGCAGAACTTGATCAACCACTAGTCAACCTCTTGATCAACCCCTTGTACAGCTTTTGCAGAACTTGATTGACCGCTAGTCAACCACTTGATTAACCACTTGACCAACTTTTGCAGAACTTGATCAACCACTAGTCAACCACTTGATCAACTTTTGCAGAACTTGATCAACCACTAGTCAACCTCTTGATCAACCCCTTGTACAGCTTTTGCAGAACTTGATTAACCGCTAGTCAACCACTTGATTAACCACTTGAACAACTTTTGCAGAACTTGATCAACCACTAGTCAACCACTTGATCAACCACTTGTACAACATTTGCAGAACTTGATCAACCACTAGTCAACCACTTGATCAACCACTTGTACAACTTTTGCAGAACTTGGTCCACCACTAGGAGTACCCCTTCCTATTATCCAACTGCCCCAAGTACCAATACAGTCTTCCCCAGGAGGGTGGAGGTCAGCATTAAAGAGAACCTATACTCAATGTATTCCATCTTGAGTTCGGGTATTTACGGATGTTGGGCTCACTCTCTTATGTACAAGAACTATAGAGAGTTCCAAGAATCAAAGTAACTTTAGGGACCTCACGCTTCCACGATGGGAAAAGGAATTTTTGGGAATACGCGGAAAATGCAAACGAAAAAAGTAATAAAATAAAATAATACAATAACAGGTTTAACTTATGTATAAATAAAGAATCAGGCCCTGATGGCAGAGCCTGCTGTATGTACAAAGTGTGCTAAGAATAGTCCCTGCAAAACTTACCGAACTTCAGACACAGAGGAAAACCTAATCCTGGGTCAGATGGGGGTAAGGAAGGAAAGGATTTCAACAGGATATGATTGATCCAAGCATCATATATTGTAAGACAGCAGTATCGGCAATACCATAGTTTCAGGGACGTGCCCCGAAACCTTGGTATCGCTGATACTGCTTTCTTACAATATATGATGCGCCCCGAAACGTTGGTATCGCTGATGCCGCTTTCTTACAATATATGGCACTTGGATCAAACATATGGGGTGCTGGTTATCCTGTTGAAATCCTTTCCTCCTCTACCCCAGTCTGACCCGGGATTAGGTTTTCTTGTACCCGTCTTCTCTACCCACGGTGGTCAGGAGTTTGTAGAGCGTTTCTGAACCCTTATCTACTAATAAAGGGGCCTTGGGTGCTTACCAGTGATCAGCTCCCAGCATGCCCAAGCTGCTCCTATTCAATATTAAATATGCATCCTGCAGGGGCGTGACTATCGGGGGTGCGTCTGCACTGGGACCCAGGCAGTCAGGGGGCTCCTTCACCTTATATATTATATATATTTGTGCACACTTGGCATCATTTAGAGAAAGGAGGTGGCACTTGCCCCAGTATTTAGTTATTTAGCTGCATCCAGTTGACTTAAAGTGGAACAAAAACCCAGGATATATCCTGGGTTTTGGTCCTTGCCCTGGGGCCACCCCCCTGGTGAGTGAAACCCCCCAGGTCGCCAAAACAAACTCACCCCTTCCCGGTCCTACGGCGCATGTGCGGCCTCTCGTCCAATCAGCGTGCTCGGATCTGCTCACATCAGCTCATCTAAGGCGAGCGGATCAGAGCGCGCTGGTGTCTGCACCCCCCCCCCCCGGAGCATGCCTGCGCCGGCCATTAACAAATGCCAGGCACACACCTTGCTAGACTAGAGGGATAGCGGGGATGCGTCCGTGGCTCACGCATGCGCCGTTGGACCGGAAAAAAAGGTGAGTTGATGGGCGACCTGGGGGGGTTACACACAGCGGGGCGCCCCCGATTGGGGGGAGGGAATCAATCATCCCAGGAATCTTATAGATTTCTGGGTTGATCTCCGTGGGTTTTGGTCCACTTTAACAGACATAATGTATGAGCCTTAAAAGGGCCCCATTTAATGATGGCATCACATTTAGTTACACCACTGGTGTCATGTGACATTTACTGTAACAGCGGAGGGGAGGGAACAAGGTGGATGTAACATGTCCAGGGTCACCACCATTTGTTATTATTGGGGCCGGGGGTGTAGTTAGGGGGAGCAGAGGGGGCACGTGCCTCGGGTGCAGGTCAGGGGGCGCCAAAGGGGAGCATGAGAACCATTTGTCTATGATGGCCCAAATAGGCTTGATTTCCTGTTCATTCTATCACAAATGGAGACCCTATAGAACCCTCTGTAACTCCCTGTTGACCAAGTGAGGATCTGTTTCCATTATTATTCAGGACATTGCCAACCTGCATGAAACTTTACACACCTACAACAACTTGATTGGCCTCCTGTTCACTCCATCAGGACCGGAGGCTTGTGCCATCATTGCAAGATGCTGAATGCCGGCAGCCTGTTTACCTACTGCATGCCTTGACTTGACTTCGGTGCTTTATGAGCCCTGGCAGCCTTAACTAACCCCAGAGAGGAGCTTGGGTACCATCATTGGTGATAGTAACACTATCACCCTGAACTACACCAAGAAATGACAGGTTTAGGAATATTGCACATCATTTCCCCAGCAAGACAAACAAAATGCATTATAAGCCCTAACGTGTGATGAATACCCTGAAATCGGTGAGCTTGTATCTTGACGGGACGAGAAGCGGTTGTAGATGGTGCAAAGCCACTGGTGGATCACCAAGTCCCTTTAGAAGCCCAATCTGTTGTCATTTTTGCCCCTCATAGGCTGGCTTGGCCTTATGATTCCTCCACCACAACTGGAGGGTGCCACCACAGGGCGGCGCCACAGGGGGGCATGAGAACCATTTGTCTATGATGGCCCAAATAGGCTTGATTTCCTGTTCATTCTATCACAAATGGAGATCCTAGAGACCCCCTCTGTAACTCCCTGTTGACCAAGTGAGGATCCATTTCTATTATTATCCAGGCCATTGCCAACCTGCATGAAACTTTACACACCTACGACAACTTGATTGGCCTCCTGTTCACTCCATCAGGACCGGAAGCTTGTGCCATCATTGCGAGAAGCTGAATGCCTGCAGCCTGTCTACCTATTGCATGCCTTGACTTGACTTTGGTGCTTTATGAGCCCTGGCAGCCTTAACTACCTCCAGAGGGGAGTTTGGGTGCAATCATTGGTGATAGTAACACCAAGTTGGGAGACCCTGAACTACACCTAGACTGGTTTTGCACTAGGATCGACTCAATCCATTAACGGGGCCTCTAAGTTGGGGAAAAGGGGGAAGGTGCCAAGAAATGACAGGTTTAGGAATATTGCACATAATTTTCCCAGCAAGACAAAAAAATGCATTATAAGCCCTATCATGTGGTGACTACCCTGAAATCGGTGAACTTGTATCTTGACGGCACGAGAAGCGGTTGTAGGTGGTGCAAAGCCAGTGGTGGATCGCCAAGTCCCTTTGGATGCCCAATCTGTTGTCATTGATGCCCTTCAAAGGCTGGCTTGACCTCATGATTCCTCCACCACAAATGGAGGGTGCCACCACAGGGCGGCGCCAAAGGGGGGCATGAGAACAGGTTGGGGGCAATATTTTGAATCTTTGCCCTGGGTGCCAGGAAGCCTCCTCTGATTGGAGCTATGGGAAGGTAAAAAGGAAGCCTAATTAGGTAGTGTGGTGGAGTGGAGAAACCCTTTCCATCAAAACTTATTGGAGTTGGGATGTCTTTCTTAAAACTTTTTTTTGGACATTGCAGGGAAGGGTTAGACCGCTGAGAAGCAACAGCAGGGCCGGCTCCAGGTTTATGTGGGCCCTTGGGCAGCATGGTCTCAATGGGCCCCTTTGTGGTGAAGAGTTGCGTCACATCACTGAAGGACGTCCCAAATCTGAATTCCCCCTAAGGATCATGCTATTAGGAACAAAACTCTAGTTTTGGTCTACTTTGATGTGCACCAAACCCCGTTAAACCTGACCTCGGAGTCTAAATGAATCTAGATCCTCCTGATTTTGGATGCCCCTGTGTGTGACCCCCCCCCCCCCTTTGTTCATTACTTTCCTGGAACTGGTGAATACACTGTGGGATCGCCAGTTTGGGTTAACAGCCAAACCAGGGGGGTTCTTTCACAAACAGGGTCATCCCAGATTTAGATGCCCCTGTAAAGCGGACCAAAACTCAGGGGTGGAATTACTTGAATAGTGGGTATGCCAGTGATCCCAGGGGGTTTCACAGAGTAGCGTATCACAGATTGGGAGGCTCCAGGGATAGGAAATCAGCTGGGATGGGCAACTTAAAAGCAGAACAAAACCCAGCACTTCCTCCCATGGAATCTAAATCGAGATGCCCCGTTGTGTGGAACTCCAGGAGATGTGGGCACCAGCTGTGGCGGTGCCCTCCCAGCCCGCCATCGCAAACCCCAAAGGTCGGTCCTGTTAGTGGGCACCCCAGATGGCGTGAGCCCCACCTTGCCGGGTGCTGACGCCGGCCCTGAGCAACAGCCTCATTTCCACATGGCACAAGAATCCCTATATTTTCTGGGAATCACCATCTTTCCATAACGCCCATAGATTTTCTGTTATTGGAGCTTTCAGGCCAGATCTCTCCAATGGGATGACATATTAGAAAAACAGAATTGATTCTATTGCCACAAAACTCATAGGAAACTAGTTTTGGGCTTGGACTAGGGGTCTGGCTTTACGTACTTTCCAAAGCAGACCTAGATCCCGACACCTTTTTGGTTCTTCTTTGTTCTATTTTGGGCGATTCATCACATTAAACCGGCTGCTCGCAGCTCGCGAGCTTTACTAGAGCCGTTCCACTTCACCGGAATCAAAAGAATTTCCCTCTCGTTGGCCGATTATGAGTCATCGGTGTTCAGACAGAAGCTCCGTCATGTAGAGTCAGAGGAGTTCAACCTCGATATTGGCATTCAGGCATGGTCAACGCACCAATCTCTGCTCAGGTCACTTAGCAATCACTCTCAGGGTAGCTCTGAAACGCTGGCGTGAGGCCCATCCCTATTGGCCTTATCTCCACAGGCATGGTCAAAGCACCAATCCCCGCTCAGGTCACTTAGCAATTACCCTCAGGGTAGCTCTGAAACGTTGACATGAGGCATATCTCTATTGGTCATACCTACACCGGCATGGTCAATGCACCAATCCCCGCTCAAGTCACCTAGCAATCGCTCTCAGGGTAGCTCTGAAACGCTGACGTGCGGCCCATCCCCATTGGCCTTATCTCCACAGGCATGGTCAAAGCACCAATCCCCGCTCAGGTCACTTAGCAATTACCCTCAGGGTAGCTCTGAAACGTTGACATGAGGCATATCTCTATTGGTCATACCTACACAGGCATGGTCAATGCACCAATCCCTGCTCAAGTCACTTAGCAATCGCTCTCAGGGTAGTTCTGAAATGTTGACGTGAGGACCATTCCTATTGGTCATATCTACAGAGGTATGGTCAATGCCCCAATCCCTGCTCAGGTCATTTAGCGATCACCCTCAGGGTAGCTCTGAAATGTTGATGTGAGGCCCATCCCTATTGGTCATACCTAAACATCTAACTCACTTTCCCTCTCTTGGCTTTACTAGAGCTGCCTTGATTGGCCTCCTCCAATCCATCAGGACCGGAGGCTTGTGCCATCATTCCAAGATGCTGAATGCCTGCAGCTTGTTTACCTATTGCATGCCTTGACTTGACTTCCATGCTTTTTGAACCCTGGCAGCCTTAACTACCACCAGAGGGGAGCTTGGGTACCATCACTGGTGATAGTAACACCAAGTTGGGAAGCCCTGAACTACACTAAAGACTCAATCCGTTAATGAGGCCTCTAAGTTGGGGGAAGATGGGGAGATGCCAAGAAATTACAAGTTTAGGAATATTGCACATAATTTCCAAGCAAAACAAAAAAATGCATTATGAGCCCCATCATGGGGTGACTACCCGGAAATCGGTGAACTTGTCTCTTGACAGGACGGGAGGTAGTTGTAGGTGGTGCAAAGCCAGTGGTGGATCACCAAGTCCCTTTGGATGCCCAATCTGTTGTCAGTGATGCCCCTCATAGGCTGGCTTGGCCTCATGATTCCTCCACCACAACTGGAGGGTGCCACCACAGGGGGCTCCAAAGGGGCACGAACACAGGTGGGGGGTGCCACCAGGGTGACAGGAAGCCTAGCTACACCTCTGATTGGAGCTATGGGAAGGTAAAAAGGAAGTGTGGTGGAGTGGAGAAACTTTTTCCATAAAAACTTTTTGGAGTTGGGATGTTTTTCTCAGAACCTATTTTATTGTCCCAGGGGTCCAGAAAGCCCAGCTACACCTCTGATTGGAGCTATGGGAAGGTAAAAAGGAAGCCTGATTCGGGTTCAGTGTGGTGGAGTGGAGAAACCCTTTCCATAAAAACATATTGGAGTTGGGGTGTCTTTCTTAAAACTTTTTTTTGGACAGGGCAGGGAAGGGTTAGACCAGCTGCGTGTGACCGTCACTTAGAAGATACAGCTTCATTTCCACATGGCACAGGAATCCCTATATTTTTTCCAAAGTTCCCCATATCGCCCATAGATTTTCTATTACTCAAGCTTTCATCCCAATGAGATGACATATTAGAAAAACAGAATTGATTCTATTGCCACAAAACTTATAGGAAATTAGTTTTGGTCTCAGACTAGGGGTCTGGCTTTAGGTACTTTCCAAAGCAGACCTAGATCCCGACACCTTTTTGGTTCTTCTGTGTTCTATTATGGGTGAATCATCGCACTAAACCGTCTGCTCGCGGCTCTCGTGCTTTACTAGAGATGTTCCACCTCACCAAAATCAAAAGAATTTCCCTCTCGTTGGCCGATTATCGAGTCATCGGTGTTCAGACAGAAGCTCCGTCATGTAGAGTCATTCAGACATGGTCAATGCACCAATTCCCGCTCGGGTCACTTAGCAATCACCCTCAGGGTAGCTCTGAAACGCTGGTGTGAGGCCCATCCCTATTGGCCTCATCTCCACAGGCATGGCCAACGCACCAATCCCCGCTCAGGTCACTTAGTAATCACTCTCAGGGTAGCTCTGAAATGTAGAGGTGAGGTCCATCATCATTGGTCATACCTACACAGGCATGGTCAACGCACCAATCCCGCTCAAGTCACTTAGTAATCACCCTCAGGGTATCTCTGAAATGCTGACGTGAGGCCCATCCCTATTGGTCATATCTATACAGACATGGCCATCGCACCAATCCCCCCTCAGGTCAACGCACCAATCCCCGCTCAGGTCACTTAGCAATCCCCCTCAGGGTAGCTTCTGAAACGTTGACGTGAGGCCCATCCCCATTGGTCATATCTACACAGGCATGGTCAATGCACCAATTCCCGCTCAGGTCACTTAGCAATCACCCTCAGGGTAGCTCTGAAATGTTGACGTGAGGCCCATCCCTATGGGTCATATCTACACAGGCATGGTCAACGCACCAATCCCACTCAGGTCACTTAGCAATCACTCTCAGGGTAGCTCTCAAACAATGATGTGAGGCCCATCTCTATTGGTCATATCTACACAGGCATGGTCAAAGCACCAATCCCCGCTCAGGTAACTTAGCAATCAACCTCAGGGCAGTTCTGAAATGTTGACGTAAGGACCATTCCTATCAGTCATATCTACACAGGCATGGTAAACACACCAATCCCCACTCAGGTCACTTAGCAACTACCCTCAGGGTAGCTCTGAAACGTTGACGTGAGGCCCATCCCTATTAGTGGTATCTACACAGGCATGGTCAATGCACCAATCCCTGCTCACGTCACTTAGCAATCACCCTCAGGGTAGCTCTAAAATGTTGACATGAGGCCCATCGCTATTGGTTATGTCTACACAGGCATGGTCAACGCACCAATCTCCGCTCAGGTCCCGTAGCAATCATCCTCAGGGTAGCTCTGAAATGTTAGGTGAGGCCCATCCCTATTGGTTATATCTACACAGACATGGTCAACGCACCAATCCCCACTCAGGTCACTTAGCAATCACCCTCAGGGCATCTCTGAAACACTGACGTAAGGCCTATTCCTATCGGTGGTATCTACATAGGCAAGTTCAATGCACCAAACCCCGCTCAGGTCACTTAGCAATCACCCTCAGGGAAGCTCTGAAATGTTGACGTGAGGCCCATCGCTATTGGTCATGCCTACACAGGCATGGTCAACGCACCAATCCCCGTTCGGGTCACTTAGCAATTACTATCGGAGTAGCTCTGAAACACTGACGTGAGGCCCATCTCTATTGGTCATATCTACACAGGCATGGTCAACGCACCAATTCCCGCTCAGTTCACTTAACAATCACCCTCATGGTAGCTCTGAAATGCTGACGTGGGGCCCATCCCTATTGGTCATATCTTCACATCTAACTCACATTCCCTCCTCTCAACTTGGCTTCACCAGAGCTGCCTGTCTCAGATGGACACGGGTCAGGAGGAACCAATGTTTATGGAGTCAACAGAAGACTAACCAGAGGATCTACACCAAGGTAGATCATGGAGTACTTCTTCCTATTTTTCTCAAGTACCACCCGTAACCCGGACAGGGTAGAGTTCTGCTTCAAAGATAAAACCTCACAACTGGCACAATGATGCAAACTCTTCTACCAACAAAGCCATTGTTCCAAGTAAGCGGGAGGCCATATTGGACCATTCAGTTAGGGTAGGGGCATGTCAAGGTTTTCATACCAAAGATAATAGGTTCTCATTTGGTCAACAGAAAATTAGGAGGGGATTTCCAGAGCTTCCAATTATGATGGAGGCCAATCCTGCCTATGAAAGAGCATCAATGATTATAGATATGGACTTTGTGGTCCAGCTCCAACTTCTGGAGCATCATAATTTTGTGTCCATGGTTTTCCTGCTGAACCATTGAGAACCAAGCTTTGGGAATATGGTGCACCACTTTCCTCCAATGATAAAACCTTCTGCAGCACCATCATGTGGTGACTACCCTTTAATCGTGGGACTTGCCACTTTGGACAAACTCGACACTTAGGGACAGGAGCTTGTTGTAGGTGGTGCAAAGCTGGTGTTGGACCTCAAAGTCCCTATGGATGCCCATATTTATCGTCTATGACACGACTCAAGGCTTGCTTAGCTTCCTGCTTGCTCCATCAAAACAGGAGGCTCTAGAGATCCCCCTGAGTGCCATGTTACAAACCTATGACATCTTCATGGGCTAGCTTGGCCTCCTGTTCACTCCATCACCACAGGAGGCTTTAGAGATCCTACTGTTTCCTGTTGACCCAGTAAGGAACATGCACGCAACTTAACAGACCTATGACAACTTCATGGGCTAGCTGAGCCTCCTACTCACTCCATCACCACTGGAGGCTCTAGAGATCCCCCCATTCCCTAGTTTCCCTGCTGACCCAGTAAGGACCATGCATGCAACGTAACAGACATATGACAACTTCATGAGCTACCTTGGCCTCCTACTCACCTCATCACATTTGGAGACGTAAGAGATTTCCCCTCAGTTTTATGTCAAGGACTATAGATGACTAACATCTAATAACATACACAAGCGGAGACCCACCATTATGTCTACACTCCTTAAACAAGCCTGGTGACCCAGCATGAGCTCTTGCACCACTCCTTCACAATGGAAGGTATCAGAGATAACGCCATGTATTGTCTCAGCAAAGACCTCACTTGGGGGCAAATCTACATTCTGACTACCCGATGGTCTTGCAATGGCCTTCGACACAACATGAGGTATCAAAATTCCCTTCTTTCTACCAGTTCCCAGATAGCTAACATCTAACCAATGAACGGTTAGCGGTGGCAACCCACCAGCTGTAACCTGTGCGGTCCGCAATGATTACACACTTACTACACCAGTCTTACTGTCCTTTTCTTCTAGGCAAGTCCTTACACCAGTACGTATGGACTTTCCACACTGTTAGTGAGGACACTTACGGAACTACAAAGGGAAATTTACATGTAGCAATTGTAGTTTAAGGGTTTGCTTTTGACAAAATTGACTAAAAAATAATCAAAATCGACACATATTTGTCAATTTTGACAAAATTGACAAAAAATTTTCAATTTAGACAAAATGTACAAAAAAATGACCATTTTGATTAAATGTACAAAGATTCGACAATCTCGACGCCCCCTCGTTACTGCATATGAAAATTTACATTTAGCCGTTGTGATTTTAGGGTTTGCTTTTGACAAAATTGACAAAAAATTGTCAAAATGTACCAGAAATTGACCATTTCGATTAAATTTACAAAGATTTAACAACCTTGAGGACACTTTCGGGACTGCATATGGAAATCTACATTTAGCCGTTGTGGTTTTCGGGTTTGCTTCAGACAAAATTGAGTAAAATTAATCAAAATCAACACATATTTGTCAATTTTGACAAAATTGACAAAAAATTGTCAATTTAAACAAAATGTACAAAAAATGTGACCATTTGCAATTAAATTTACAAAAAGTTAACAATCTCGAGGACACTTTCGGGACTGTATATGGAAATTTACATTTAGCCGTTGTGGTTTCAGGGTTTGCTTCAGACAAAATTGAGTAAAAATAATCAAAATATTTGTCAATTTTGACAAAATGTACAAAAATTACCATTTTGATTAAATTGACAAAAAAATAATCAATGTTGACAAAATCAACACAAACTTGTCAATTTTTGTTACATTTACAAAAATTTGACAAGTTTGACAAAATTTACAAAAAAAAAGTGTCAATCTCGACAACATTGCCAAAAAAATAGAGAATTCTGACCAAGCAAAACTACCTAAATATTTCTTGAGTTTGGGTTCCCAGTGGCCCTATTGGAACACAGTATGTAGATCGCCGTTTTGATGACTGTTGTGTTTCTCCCGTACGTAAAGTTTTTTTTTTTTACAAGACATAAATATAATATCAGATTCAGGCCTCGCCCCCCTCCCCACACCGATCTCTTTCCCGATCCTTTGCTTAGTTTAGTTGCTCAAAACACAACTGTTTTAGGTCCTCCTCTCCTTTTCGGTTGTCGGCCTTTAGCTAATTTCGAAGCCTCGTATTCCTATTGTTTCAGTTCTCGCCATTGGTGGTTCCTTTTCAGTTCTCGCCATTTGTATTATTTCAAAGCTTCATATTCCTGTTGTTTCGGTTCTCGCCATTGGCGGTTCCTTTTCGGTTCTCACCATTTGTATTATTTCAAAGCCTCGTATTCCTATTGATTCGGTTCTCGCCATTGGCGGTTCCTTTTCAGTTCTCGCCATTAGCTTATTTCGAAGCCTCGTATTCCTATTGTTTCGGTTCTCGCCATTAGCGGTTCCTTTTTGGTTCTCGCCATTAGCTTATTTCGAAGCCTTATATTCCTTTTGTCAGCACGAAGTTACTAAAACTTTAAATGAGACACAAAAAAAAGAAGAGTTTAACTTTTTTTCGAGGGTAATCCATTGAAACAAAAACAGAGGTGAGTGCTTATTTTAGGCATTTTTTTTGCTGAAAGCTAGATCCGGTATTATTGCGTTTTTATATCCGTTCAGGTCGGCGGCTCATTGGCCGTAACAAAGGCAACTGTGGTGTCTACAATCCACCCATGGAGATCCAAAAAAAGTCCTTCAGACCATGTGCACGGACATTTGTGAAGATGAGCCAGGAACGCTGCCGTACTGTCTGCTATCGCAGGCGTTGGTCGCCTGCTGATTGGCCGTAGGTGTGCCGATCATGTGCATGGCATCCATGCCGGAGGACAGGTACTGCCTGTCGCCGAACGCGACGTTGGACGGTGAGGAGCAGAGTAAAGTGCCTTGGGGCGCGGACAGTTTTTCGGGGCTTGCGCCCAGCCGAGGGGAGCCCGGGAAGTTGTATCCGTAGAGGTTGTAGGGATTGTGGATGGAAAAGGCGTTGTAGGAGCCTTGCTGCATGTGGCCGCTCCCGAACATGTGCGAGGAGGAGGAGCCGGAGGAAGGGTTTCCGGCTTGCATCATGTACTGGAACTGAGAGGCCGGGTAGGAGCCCAGCTGGCCGCTGTAAGCCTCCATCTTGCTGTTGCTTGGCAAGGACGACGGAGCGGCCATGCCGGGGATTAGAGATGAAGTCCGTTGGGACATGAAGGTCTCCGATGGTTGGCCACCGGCTGAGTTGCCCCCTTGCAGCCGGTTGTATCCGCTGTCGCTCAGACCGGAATAGCTCTGAAGGGCGGCCATGTTACTCCTGGCGCAGGCCGGGTATTCGGACAGGTTGAGGTTGCACAGCTGGTTCTCCCGGCAGCCGACATTGAAAGAGTTGGGCGTCAGGTGGAAAGTGGGAGGGGAGCACGACGGGGAGAGCAGGTGGGAGGACGCGGATGGAGATGGGGTGCCCGTACTGGATGTTGTTGGAGAAGTCCCGGTGCTGCCACCTGCAAAGACAAAGCAAATGAGATGATTAGTCTTCCATGCGTTGCCTTATGTCAATGTGACACTCAAGCGTCTCATCAACGGCCACCAACAGGCCACATAGACGACTCTAGACCACCAACTGGCCACATAGACGACTCTAGACCACCAACAGGCCACATAGATTACTGTAGACCACCAACAGGCCACATAGACGACTCTAGACCATCAACAGGACACATAGACGACTCTAGCCCACCAACAGGCCACATAGATGACTCTAGACCACCAACAGGCCACATAGACGACTCTAGACCACCAACAGGACACATAGACGACTCTAGACCACCAACAGGGAATGTTTTCTGGATGTCAATATAGCTGACTCTAGAGTATAGTTACAGCAGCTATAACTGAGCCTCAGCAGGGCCTGTTGGTAGCCCGTGATGAGCAGTGTGAGCTGCATTATGACCTACTTCTTTGCTATATCTTACTATGGTGAGGTCTGGTGGACCTCTAGGTTACATGAGTGGAGGAGGAACCAGCTACATTAACACAGGGAACAAGCACATAGGGCCAGATTCAGGTCCATATAGTCACCAATTCAGTTTAGAGCCCAGGCATGACCTATAAAATGGTCGTATTAGAAAAAATGAGTGGATATGGCACAACTAGATCAAGGGATCAACAAGACATATTCTTAACTCTGGGTGCAATTACCGGATCCGGATACCCTACCGGATTAGTATGACCTACAGAGGGGCCAGGCAACTGTCTTCAAAAAATCCCCTTTGTGTTGAAGACATGGTTTTGGTATGAGTGGTTAAGAGGGTCCTAAAGTGGCTATTTCAAAGGTGGGAGAAAGGGAAGAATGACCGGCATGGTAATGGAGGATAGTGTTGGACTGGAGCATGTTGGGCCCACCAGAGATCATTCTTAGGGCACATCAGAGGGGATCAGCTTTGGAACCTGCCATAGATCTTTCTAGTGGCCACCAGAGGAAATCATTCTTGGGGCCACAAAAGGAAATCATTCTTGGGGTCACCAGAGGAAATCATTCTTGGAGCCACCAGAGGAAATCATTCTTGGAGCCACCAGAGGAAATCATTCTTGGGGTCACCAGAGGAAATCATTCTTAGGGTCACCAGAGGAAATCATTCCTGGGGTCACCAGAGGAAAGCATTATTGGGGCCACCAGAGGAAATCATTCTTGGGGTCACCAGAGGAAATCATTCTCGGGGTCACCAGAGGAAATCATTCTTAGGGTCACCAGAGGAAATCATTCCTGGGGTCACCAGAGGAAAGCATTATTGGGGCCACCAGAGGAAATCATTCTTGGGGCCACCAGAGGAAATCATTCTTAGGGTCACCAGAGGAAATCATTCTTGGGGTCACCAGAGGAAATCATTCCTGGGGTCACCAGAGGAAATCATTCCTGGGGTCACCAGAGGAAATCATTCTTGGGGTCACCAGAGGAAATAATTCTTGGGGCCACCAGAGGAATTCATTCTTGGGGTCACCAGAGGAAATCATTATTGGGGCCACAAAAGGAAATCATTTTCGGGGTCACCAGAGGAAATCATTCTTGGGGTCACCAGAGGAAATAATTCTTGGGGCCACCAGAGGAATTCATTCTTGGGGTCACCAGAGGAAATCATTATTGGGGCCACAAAAGGAAATCATTCTTGGGGTCACCAGAGGAAATAATTCTTGGGGCCACCAGAGGAATTCATTCTTGGGGTCACCAGAGGAAATCATTATTGGGGCCACAAAAGGAAATCATTCTTGGGGCCACCAGAGGAAATCATTCTTGGAGCCACCAGAGGAAATCATTCTTGGGGTCACCAGAGGAAATCATTCTTGGAGCCACCAGAGGAAATCATTCTTGGAGCCACCAGAGGAAATCATTCTTGGGGTCACCAGAGGAAATTATTCTTGGGCCACCAGAGGAAATCATTCTTGGGGTCACCAGAGGAAATCATTCTTAGGGTCACAAGAGGAAATCATTCTTAGGGTCACCAGAGGAAATCATTCCTGGGGTCACCAGAGGAAAGCATTATTGGGGCCACCAGAGGAAATCATTCTTGGGGCCACCAGAGGAAATCATTCTTAGGGTCACCAGAGGAAATCATTCTTGGGGTCACCAGAGGAAATCATTCTTGGGGTCACCAGAGGAAATCATTCTTGGGGTCACCGGAGGAAATCATTCTTGGAGCCACCAGAGGAAATCATTCTTGGGGTCACCAGAGGAGATCGTTCTTGGGGTCATCAGAGCAAATCATTCCTGGGGTCACCAGAGGAAAGCATTATTGGGGCCACCAGAGGAAATCATTCTTGGGGTCACCAGAGAAAATCATTCTTTGGGTCACCAGAGGAAATCATTCTTAGGGTCACCAGAGCAAATCATTCTTGGGGTCACCAGAGGAAATCATTCCTGGGGCTACCAGAGGAAATCATTCTTGGGGTCACCAGAGGAAATCATTCTTGGGGTCACCAGAGGAAATCATTTTTGGAGCCACCAGAGGAAATCATTCTTGGGGTCACCAGAGGAAATTATTCTTGGGCCACCAGAGGAAATCATTCTTGGAGCCACCAGAGGAAATCATTCTTGGGGTCACCAGAGGAAATCATTCTTAGGGTCACCAGAGCAAATCATTCTTGGGGTCACCAGATGAAATCATTCTTGGTGTCACCAGAGAAAATCATTCTTGGGGTCACCAGAGGAAATCATTCTTAGGGTCACCAGAGCAAATCATTCTTGGGGTCACCAGATGAAATCATTCTTGGGGTCACCAGAGAAAATCATTCTTGGGGTCACCAGAGGAAATCATTCCTGGGGCCACCAGAGGAAATCATTCCTGGGGTCACCAGAGGAAATCATTCCTGGGGCCACCAGAGGAAATCATTCTTGGTGTCACCAGAGGAAATCATTCTTGGAGCCACCAGAGGAAATCATTCTTGGGGTCACCAGATGAAATCATTCTTGGGGTCACCAGAGAAAATCATTCTTGGGGTCACCAGAGGAAATCATTCCTGCGGCCACCAGAGGAAATCATTCCTGGGGTCACCAGAGGAAATCATTCTCGGGTGTCACCAGAGGAAATCATTCTTGGGGTCACCAGAGGAAATCATTCTTAGGGTCACCAGAGGAATTCATTCTCGGGTGTCACCAGAGGAAATCATTCTTGGGGTCACCAGAGGAAATCATTCGTAGGATCACCAAAGGAAATCATTCTTGGGGTAACCAAAGGAAATCATTCTTGGGGCCACCAGAGAAAATCATTCCTGGGGTCACCAGAGGAAATCATTCTTGGGGCCACCAGAGGAAATCATTCCTGGGGTCACCAGAGGAAATCATTCTTGGGGCCACCAGAGGAAATCATTCTTGGGGTCACCAGAGGAAATCATTCTTGGGGTCACCAGAGGAAATCATTCTTGGGGTCACCAGAGGAAATCATTCTCGGGGCCACCAGAGGAAATCATTCTTGGGGCCACCAGAGGAAATCATTCTTGGGTTCACCAGAGAAAATCATTCTTAGGGTCACCAGAGGAAATCATTCCTGGGGTCACCAGAGGAAATCATTCTTGGGGTCACCAGAGGAAATCATTCTTGGGGTCACCAGATGAAATCATTCTTGGGGTCACCAGAGGAAATCATTCTTGGGGTCACCAGAGAAAATCATTCTTGGGGTCACCAGAGGAAATCATTCTTGGGGTCACCAGAGGAAATCATTCTTGGGGTCACCAGAGGAAATCATTCTTGGGGTCACCAGAGGAAATCATTCTTGGGTCCCCACCAGAAGAAATAATTCTTGGGGTCACCAGAGGAAATCATTCTTGGAGCCACCAGAGCTAAAGGCGCCCTTGGGTGCTAATCAGTAGGGGCCCCTGATATTTTATCTTTGAAATAAACATACAGTACGTAGCTTTAGGTATTTTACAGAGATCAGATACAGGCCACGTATAATACTCACCTCCCCCCTGCTGCGCCCCCGGCATCACGTGTGCCAAGATGCCAACCCGTAGATCATCCAGAGCCTCACGCCGCCTGAACATTGAATTAATGACTAAAGGGCCTACTGTCCAAATGACCGGAAAGTTCACCGGCTTCTCCATTCCACAAGCTCGGGATAAGTAGCGGCTTATTACAGCGCTGGCCCAACCGGAACATTGCACAGCGGCCAATAGAAAGCCGGATCACTTACATGACATCACACCTGATACAATCATTAACTTTCCATTTTTTATTTATAGAGCGTCTGTTTAAAAAACGGAAAATAACTGATTATATTGTTGAGAGCGTCTGTTTTAATCCTCGGGATTGAAAGAAAGAAGCTGATTAAAGAGGATCTAAACTATTTTATCATTGTGATCTGGTACTTGATTTTATCTTACTGGGTGAATGATTGTACACTGAATTAAAGGAGTATCGAGCGCATTTGGATGTTATATGAGGTTATAGACTTATTATTATATTACTTATTATTAGATTATTTTATATTTCTATAATTGATTGTTAATCGATGAACCGATGTGACTAAGGTTATTTACTCCTTGCATTTATTTGATTAATTTGAGCAGGAAAGTGGTTAAATATAATAAAACATTAATATTTATAATAATATATTTTAGCGCGGTTTTAGTAGGAATTGTTGTTCCTGTTTCTGACATAACTTACCAACTTTTAGGGTGGGAAAGAGGGACATTCATTAAATTAGGCCACGCCCCCTCATTGAGGGTTGCATGAAGCCACACCCCCTAAATGAGGGATGGATGAAGCCACGCCCCCTCATTGAGGGATGGATGAAGCCACGCCCCCTCATTGAGGGATGGATAGGAGATACATTGTAGCAGTTACAATAGAAACACTTTGAATAGGCAAATGAATCATTTATTGCTGCAGATCTGCATGTTACACCTCAAAGAGGGACAAATGAGAACAACGAGGGACAGGGGGACATGGACTCAAAAGAGGGACAAATCAGGGACTCTTGGAAGGTATTGGTCCACTCTGGGTGGGAGGAGGCATACAGTACATACATATTGCCCAGGTTCCCCTGGGCAAAGTGGACAAAATCAAGACTCCAAGACCAGCCAGAAGGTGATTCTCCCACTTTAAAATGACTAAACCTATGCTTTGGTCCCATTTAAAGTGGACCAATCGCTCTCCAGCCTGGCCTTTTAGACTGACCTGGGTTTTGGTGCACTTTAAAATGGACTAGTCACCTTTCCGTCTGGCCCCAGACACCTTTTCGGCCTGGGTATTTAAAGTGGACCAAAACAAGACTCCAAGACCAGGCAGAAGGTGACTGTCCCACTTTAAAGTGAAGAAACCTACGTTTCAGTCACTTTAAAGTGCACCAAAACCCAGGTCAGTCTAAAATGCCAGACAGGAAAGTGAATGGTCCACTTTAAAGTGAACCGAAACGTAGGTTTGTTCACTGTAAAGTGTCATCTTCTGCCTGGTGTTTGAGTCTTGTTTTGGTCTACTTTAAAAACCCAGGCCGAAAAGGTGATCATCGACGGTGTCTGGGGGCAGCCGGAAAAGTGACTGGTCCGTTTTAAAGTGCACCCAAACCCAGGTCAGTCTAAAAGGCCAGGCAGAAAAGCAATTGGACCAAAACAAAACTCCAAGACCAGCCAGAAGGTGATCGTACCGCTTTAAAGTGAAGAAACCTACGTTTCAATCACTTTAAAGTGGACCAATCAATTTCCTTCCTGAAATTTTAGACTGACCTGGGTGTTGGTGCACTTTAAAATGGACCGATCACCTATCCGGCTGGCCCCAGACCCTGTCAATGCTCACCTCTTTGGTCTGGGTATTTAAAGTGGACCAAAACAAGACTCCAAGACCAGCCACTTGGTGCACTTAAAAGTGCACCAAAACTTAGGTGAGTCTAAAAGGCCAGACAGGAAAGCGAATGGTCTACTTTAATGTGACCGAAACGTAGGTTTCTTCACTTTAAAGTGGAACAATCGCCTTCTAGCTGGTCTCAGGGTCTTGTTTTGATCCACTTTAAAAACCCAGGCCGAAAGGTGAGCATTGACGGTGTCTGGGGGGGCCAGCTGGAAAGGTGACTGGTCCGTTTTAAAGTGCACCAAAACCCAGGTCAGTCAAAAAGGCCAGACAGGAAAGCCATTGGACCAAAACAAGACTCCAAGACCGGCCAGAAGATGATCGTCTCACTTTAAAGTGAAGAAACCTACGTTTCGGTCACTTTAAAGTGGACCAATAGCTTTTGGTGCAGTTTAAAATGGACCTATCACCTTTCTGGCTGGTCCCAGACACCGTCAATGCTCACCTTTTCGGGCTGGGTTTTTAAAGTGGACCAAAACAAGACTCCAAGACCAGCCAGAAGGTGATCGTCCAGCTTTGAAGTGAAGAAACCTACATTTGGGTCGCTCTATAGGGGGCGTGTCTCCGCTTTGCGCCATGGGCTGGATCTGATCGGCTCCATAGCTGGTCTCCAGCCAAAGGAGATATCACGAGTCTCGGGGTGAAGAAGCGTTTTCATCGCCTCATCGCCGCAATTATTTATTTAATTTTATTTTTTTTTATCCTTAACTGAAACCAAAAGGCGAGCGCGGCCCCAGCTGTGGAGCAGATGCAAATGGGAAAAGAGAGAGAGAAAAGAAAAAGAAAAGCGTAATAATAATAATAATAATGTTCCCGTCCCGTTTCTGGGCAAAGCCCGGGCTCACCTTGCTGCTTCTGCATGCTCGTAAAATCTTCAAAGGTAAGTGTGCGGACGGGTGGCCTCCAGAACGCGTACGTCTCCATGATGGCCTCCAGGCCCGTTCTGCCAAACGAGAAGATGATTGGATGAAATAAAAAGACAGGATTTATATAGGCAACACCCCATAAAACTGCGCCGCAGACCCTCCACTGACTAACTGGCCTCTCTCTGTGTAACTCTATGTAACTCTATGTATCTCTATGTAACTTTATGTATCTCTATGTAACTCTATGTATCTCTGTGTATCTCTGTGTAACTCTATGTATCTCTATGTATCTCTATGTAACTCTATGTATCTCTATGTAACTCTATGTATCTCTGTGTAACTCTATGTAACTCTATGTATCTCTATGTAACTTTATGTATCTCTATGTAACTCTATGTATCTCTGTGTATCTCTGTGTAACTCTATGTATCTCTATGTATCTCTATGTAACTTTATGTATCTCTATGTATCTCTATTGTATCTCTATGTAACTCTATGTAACTCTATGTATTTCTATGTATTTCTATGTAACTCTATGTATCTCTGTGTAACTCTATGTAACTCTATGTATCTCTATGTAACTTTATGTATCTCTATGTAACTCCATGTAACTCTATGTATCTCTATGTAACTTTATTTATCTCTATGTATCTCTGTGTAACTCTATGTAACTTTATGTATCTCTATGTAACTCTTTGTAACTTTATGTATCTCTGTGTATGTCTATGTAACTCTATGTATCTCTATGTAACTCTATGTATTTCTGTGTAACTCTATGTAACTCCATGTAACTATGTATCTCTATGTAACTTTATGTATCTCTATGTATCTCTGTGTAACTCTATGTAACTCTATGTATCTCTATGTAACTCTATGTAACTTTATGTATCTCTATGTATCTCTATGTAACTCTATGTAACTCTATGTATCTCTATGTAACTTTATGTATCTCTATTTATCTCTATGTATCTCTATGTATCTCTATGTAACTTTATTTATCTCTATGTATCTCTGTGTAACTCTATGTAACTTTATGTATCTCTATGTAACTCTTTGTAGCTTTATGTATCTCTGTGTATGTCTATGTAACTCTATGTATCTCTATGTAACTCTATGTATTTCTGTGTAACTCTATGTAACTCCATGTAACTATGTATCTCTATGTAACTTTATGTATCTCTATGTATCTCTGTGTAACTCTATGTAACTCTATGTATCTCTATGTAACTCTATGTAACTTTATGTATCTCTATGTATCTCTGTGTAACTCTATGTAACTCTATGTATCTCTGTGTAACTCTATGTAACTTCTTTGTAACTCTATGTAACTCTATGTATCTCTGTGTAACTCTATGTAACTCTATGTAACTCTATGTAACTCTATGCATCTCTGTGTAACTCTATGTATCTCTTTGTAACTCTGTGTATCTCTGTGTAACTTTATGTAACTCTATGTATCTCTATGTAACTCTGTGTAACTCTATGTATCTCTGTGTAACTCTATGTATTTCTGTGTAACTCCATGTAACTCTATGTAACTCTATGTAGCTCTATGTATCTCTGTGTATCTCTATGTAACTCTATGCATCTCTGTGTAACTCTATGTAACTTTATGTATCTGTTTGTAACTCTATGTATCTCTGTGTAACTTTATGTAACTCTATGTAACTCTATGTATCTCTATGTAACTCTGTGTAACTCTATGTATCTCTGTGTAACTCTATGTAACTCTATGTAGCTCTATGTAACTCTATGTAGCTCTATGTATCTCTGTTTATCTCTATGTAACTCTATGTATCTCTATGTAACTCTATGCAGCTCTATGTAACTCTATGTAACTCTATGTATCTCTATGTATCTCTGTGTAACTCTATGTAACTCTATGTATCTCTATGTATCTCTGTGTAACTCTATGTATCTCTATGTATCTCTATGTATCTCTGTGTAACTCTATGTATCTCTATGTAACTCTATGTATCTCTATGTAACTCTACTCTTTGTATCTCCAGGTAACTCTATGTAACTCTATGTAACTCTATGTATCTCTATGTAACTCTATGTATCTTAATGTAACTCTACTCTTTGTATCTCCAGGTAACTCTATGTAACTCTATGTAACTCTATGTATCTCTATGTAACTCTATGTATCTCTATGTAACTCTATGTATCTCTACGTCGGGCACATCACACGGGGCACGGCCTGACGCAGTGCACGTGGGAAGCGCGTCCCCGCGGCTCCCCGCTCCATGAGGATCTGCTTATCCCGGGTTTTGTACTTTTTAATAGGTATGAAAAATCCGATGTATCTTTTCATCTTTCTCTCGCCTGTCGGAGGCTTCAACGTTTTTTAATATCGGCCCATAAATCAAACTCGCGGTGGATGGAAAATGGAACAACATGTCTCGCATATCTGCCTAATGGGAGCCACATGGGCTGCGCGCCCCTCCTCACGCCGTGCCGAGAAGAGGGTCGGGACTCCCATACAAGCCCTGGCGCATGCTGCCGGGCCCCCTGATTGGTCAGAGATAACACAGGTTCTGAGGTGCGCACCTCATAATCCGACCCTGAGTACAGGTATTGGTTCTTTAATAGCCTGAGCTGCAGATTGTCCTAATCAGTAGGCTGGAGGCTCAGACTTTGGTGAAGGTCCTGGTCGGGGACACACTGGTTATGCGGAGGAAAAGGGTAAATTGCCAATGGGCTTTGCTGCCCCAGGACCAGACACTACATAAAGCGGACCAACAGTCAAAAATGACCTAAACCAGACTGACACAGCAAACAGTGCTTATATGCCCCCCTCCCCAGGGCAATCTACTTCGCTGAACATAAAAATTAATTTACCTTTTTCTAACTCCTGCTGTAGTAAATTTTAGAAACAAAACGGCGGCTCATGCATCTGCAAACAGGAAGTGCTGCTGGGCTTCCTGTTACTGTGCATTGTCAGTTATGTCAGTTGAATCCAGGCAGCAGCATGGCTGAGATGCTGGGAGAGGAAGCTCCAACATGGCCGCCACCTTTCTTTTCCAACTGTGCCAGGCTGTTGGTCCGGGTTAAGTTACCCTTGGTGTAGTAGTGCTGCAAGAAGAGGAGCCAAAATTGGAGCTGTATATGCCAAACACCCCAAAAATTGTCCAAATTTCCTGGACCTAATGTAATGGCTAAAAAGGTAAAGTTGCCGGGCACACGTGTAGCCGCCAAGTGGTGCGTGAAGAGATGAAGCTGAGGCTACCGAACTGCCAGTAGGAGGGCAGATAGGAAATATCTGGCCCCCAGGACCTGTGGCTGATTGGGAGAAGGTCGCCAGTAGCATCTAAGGTACTGAGGAAACCCCAGCGTAAGGAGCACTAGCACCATGGGAGCACAACCTACCACTAGACCCAAAGTCTACAGAAAGTTGCCCATCATGGTGGGGATGAGTTTGGCTACAGGAGCTACCTGGGTGGTCTACACACTAGGCAATGAAAAGTGACAGAGACATGAAACAGAAAAAGTGAAGGGCTAGGGCTGACCGCACAGGTTCCAGAACAAGAATCTATCTCGGGTCTCTGCAAACCAAACAGGATCAGGTAGATAATAAGGCCGAGGCTAAACCCAACAGTCTGATCAAAGAGTCGTCAAGTTGTAGCCAGGTCATAACGAAGACCCAAACGGAAGCAAAGGTCAATGGTTTAGGAACAGGTAGGCTGAAATGTGACCCATCAAGGAAGAGCTGGGCCATAATGAGGAAGCAATCGGGAGGAATGATTAATGGTTCAGGACGAGGTAAACTGAAAGCTCTCACGATGACCCCGTCAAGAAAGTGGCGGGATGTAACGAAGAATCATTCAGGAGTGGGGTTCAGGAACAAGTAAGCTGAAATTTCTCATGGTGGCCCTGTTAAGGAAGATTTGGGTCAGAACAAAGAAGCATTCAGGATTACGGTTCAGGAACAGATAAGCTAAAATCTCTCAAGGTGACCCGTCAAGGAAGAGTCAGGTCAGAAAGAAGAAGCGTTCAGGAACGAAGTTAAACATTTAGGAACAGGTAATAACGAAGAACCATTTTGGAATGAAGTTCAGGAACAGGTAAGCTAATATTTCTCATGGTGGCCCCGTGAAGGGAGAGTCGGGTTAAACATATAAGCATTCATTAATGAGTTTCGGTGGTTCAGGAACAGGTAAGCTGAAATTTCTCAAAGTGGCCTTGTCAAGGAAGAGTTGGCTAATAACTAAGACCCATACCAGTGCAAAGTTCAATGGTTCAGGAACAGGTAAGCTGAAATTTCTCAAGGTGGACCCGTCAAGGTAGAGTCAGGTCATAATGAAGAAGCATTCAGGAACAAGTTTTGGTGGTTCAGGGACAGGTAAGCTTAGATTTCCCAAGGTGACCCTGTCGAGGAAGAGCCAGGTCATAAAGAAGGAGCAATCAGGAGTAATGTTTAATGGTTCAGTTCTAGGTAAGCTGAAATTCCACAAGGTGGACACCAAGAAGCATTCAAGAACGAAGTTAAACATTTAGGAGCAGGTAATAACGAAGAAGCATTTAGGAATGACCTTCAGGAACAAGTAAGCTAATATTTTTCATGGTGGAACGATCAAGGAAGAGTTGGGTAATAAAGAATACCCAATCAGGAGCAAAGTTCAACGGTTCAGGAACAGGTAAGCCCAAATTTCTCAAGGTCGCCCCGTCAAGGAAGAGCCAGGTCAAAACCAAGAAACATCCAAGAATGAAGGTAAGGTAAGCTAATATTTGCCCCATCAAGGAAGAGTTGGGTAATAATGAAGACCCACTCAGAAGCAAAGTTCAATGGTCCAGAAACAGGTAAGCTGAAATCTCTCTCTCTGTTAAGGTAGAGTTGGACCGTAATGAAGATGCATTTGTGAATGAGTTTCAGTGGTTCTGGAACAGGTAAGCTGAAATTTCTCATGGTGGCCCCATCAAGAAAGACCAGGTCATAATGAAGACACAATCAGGAGCAAAGTTCAATGGTCCAGGAACAGGTAAGCTGAAATTTCCCAAGGTGGCCCCGTCAAGGTAGAGTGAAATCATAACGAAGAAGCATTTAAGAATGAGGCTCAGGAACAGGTAAGGTGACATTTCTCATGGCGGCCCCGTCAAAGTGGTATTGGGTCATAACGAAGACTCAATGAGGACAACAGCTGACCACCTGCTCCTGGAGCCTGACATAGGTCGAAATGCTAAAGATCCTGATAACTGTTGGGTGTGGGCCCTAACATTTCAGTTGTACAAGGCCCTTCAATTTCTCATGGTGACACCGGTCCCAGCGCTGGTCGTTGGATCCTCGGCTGTCCCAAAAGTCTTTGCTCCACGAAGCTCTATTTCGGGAGCTGGTGAGACCTGGACCTTGCCTCACACATTTGTTTATTCAGGAAAATGAGTCTACGAGCAAAAAACGTTTTGCCGACACTTCCTGAGCGCCTTCCCGGCGATTAACGGTCGTGGCTTTTTGTGCTGGGGCGGGCGGGGCCCACGCCGCACCCCCCGGTGCCTGGTTTCTTAATCTCCCAATATGAAGACATGTATTGTTCGACGCGCTGACGTCTATCTGTATATTGCCGCGACTCCTCGGATTTATCGAGACCCTCAGGGCACGGCAATCTGGTTTATTGCTCCCTCCGAGTATTTATAGGCCAGACGGCTCTGCTCCAGCAGATAGTTTGAGGAAGTTATTTTCGGAGCGCTGTAGCCAATTAAAGGCGATTTTTTATAGCCCCTGCGCCCCGCGCCGCATTCTCTGGCTCCCATCTCGCGGAAGAGGGAGAAATTTAAACTGACAGGTACCCTTTAACCTGTTCTTGTGTCTTTTTTTAAATTCTGAACAGCTAGACAAGGTGGGGGGTTGGCAACTACAATGAAGGCGATACCTGCAACATGTGGTTTGGGGGATCTCTGCCTTACGAATCCAGCTTGCATGGTCCGGTTCTCATAGCTTCTTATTTTAGGAATGATTAGAATTTCCAAATGTATGTTTTACATTAATTCATCCAGGCCGCTCGCAACTGAAATTGCTGTATTATCCTTGTTTCTCATTTTCCACCGGTAACCAGACCAGCTTCCTCATTTCAAAATGGAAATTAAGAGGTAATAACCTCAATAAAAAAGGTAATAACGAAGAAGCGTTTAGGAATGACCTTCAGGAACAGGTGAGCTAATATTTCTAATGGTGGACCCGTCAAAGTAGAGTTGGGTCATAACGAAGACCTAATCAGGAGCAAAGTTGAATGGTACAGGTAAGCTGAATTTTCTCAAGGTGGCCCTCTCAAGGAAGAGATAGGTCATAATGAAGACCCAGTGAGAAGTTCAATGGTTCAGGAATAGGTGAAATTTCTCAAGGTGGCCTCGTCAAGAAAGAGTCGGGTCAGTATCAAGAAACATTCACGAATTAAGTTAAACATTTAGGACCAGGTAATAATGAAGAAGCATTTAGGAATGACCTTCAGGAACAGGTAAGCTAATATTTTTCATGGTGGAACCATCAAGGAAGAGTTGGGTAATAACGAATACCCAATCACGAGCAAAGTTCAGTGGTCCAGGAACAGGTAAGCTGAAATTTCTCGAGGTGGCCCCTGTCAAGGTAGAGTCGGGTCATAACAAAGACCCAATAAGAAGCAAAGTTCAATCGTCCAGGAACAGGTAAGCTGAAATTTCTCATGGTGACCCTCTCAAGGAAGAGTTGGGTAATAATGAAGACCCAGTGAGAAGCAAAGTTCAATGGTTCAGGAACAGGTACGTTGAAATTTCTTAATTTGGCCTCGTCAAGGAAGAGTCGGGTCAGAACCAAGAAACATTCACAAATGAAGTAAAACATTTAGGAACAGGTAATAACGAAGAAGCATTTAGGAATGACCTTCAGGAGCAGGTAAGCTAATATTTCTCATGGTGGACCCGTCAAGGTAGAGTTGGGTCATAATGAAGAAGGAATCTGGAGTTGAATGGTTCAGGAACAGGTAAGCTTAAATTTTTCAAGGTGGCTCTCTCAAGGAAGAGTTGGGTAATAACGAATACCCAATCAGGAGCAAAGTTCAGTGGTCCAGGAACAGGTAAGCTGAAATTTCTCCAGGTGTCCGTCAAGGTAGAGTCAGGTCATAATGATAAAGCAATCAGGAGTAATGTTCAGTGGTTCAGGAACAGGTAAGCTAATATTTCTCATGGTGGCCTCACAGATATGTCAGATGAGGTTCTTCCAGGCTGGGAATGGGTCTTTGGGTCATTAGCATGTATAGAATATGAAAATGTGATGTGAGTTTTGGGTAGAGATTGAAGTTGAGGCTTAGTTTGATGGCCAACAAAACTTTCACAACTGAACTAACAAGGGTAAGGTGGATATCACACCTGTTCCTCATGGGACCAGGTTTGTTGGGACTGTCTTGAGAATTTTTGGGTAGGGGTTAAGGTAGAGGGTTAGTGGAGCCCATATTTATGGTTTAATATGCCAATTAGAAGGTCTCAAAGGACCCAAGAGGACCTAAGAAGAGCACTGACCTAACAGGTAAATAATTTTTAAGGCTTAATATTTTGGCCAAAATAAAGATCATTAAGGGCCAAAGAGGAGCACTGACCTAACAGAGTGGTTGGATCACATCACACTCAGTTATATATAGCAGGATTATTGACCAGCATTGTAGGGTGGTTAGATCACACTCACCGGTCCCTTACATGACCTGATTTGTTGGCATTGGCTTGAACATTTTTGGTTCAGGGTTAGAGGAGGTGGAGAGTTAATGAAGGTGGAGAGTTAGTGAAGGTGGAGAGTTAGTGGAGCCCATATTTAAGGCTTAATATGTTGGACAATGAGAGAGGGCCACAAAGGGTCTAACATAACAGTAGTTGGACCACACTCATGAGTTCCGTATGGCAGGATTATTGACCTAACAGGGTGGGATGGTTGGATTACACTCATCAATCCCTTACTTGACCCTATTAGTTGGCACTGACTTGGAAATTTTGGGTAGGGGTAGAGATGAAGAGTGGCCAATGAGAAGACCACAAAGGGCCTAAGAGGAAGCACTGACCTTACAGGATAGAATGGTTGGACCACATTTATAATTTCCATATGGCAGGATTTTAGACCTAAACAGGTAGGGTGGTTGGATCACACTCATCGGTCCCTTAGGGGACCAGATTTGTTGGAAATGACTTGGAGACTTTGGGTAGGGGTTGAGGGGTTGAGGGCTCTGGCCACTGTACTATCTGATGTGGTGTTGCTGTGTGTCTGCTGGAGTTGTGTGGTTCTTCCCTGGTTCCTAGAGCGGCATTGTTTAACCTCACCAGGAATTAATCATGCTGTTGGGTTTCTTATAAATGCATGTGCTTGGCCCCGCCCCCAGGATCATTGCATTGCCTTCTTGAAGCCTAGCCATGATCTCCAGTGATTCCTCCTAGTCCTTGTGGGGCCTTTGGGCCTTCCTGTTTTGCAATTTTGGGCTTATTACCTTCTTGTGTTTGCTCAAAGTTCACGTCCTGTCTTTACTGGGGCTCACAGCCCTTCATAGTTTGTGTCTTTGTCTGTGCTGGGCCTTTTGGGTTACCACAGTTTGTGTCTGTATTGGGCCTACTGACCTGCTGGCCTTCGGCCCTTCATTGTCTGTCCCATAGCCTACACTGGGGCCCAGCTCCGCTACAGCCCGCACTGGGGCCCAGATCACATGTTTGTGTCTTGTGTACATCTGCCCTGTGTTTCCTCTTCCCAAGTCTGCGAGGGACTATCCGGGGCTCGCGCATCCCCACCTTCAGGGGCACTGCTGAAGAGCCGGGTGGATTACGGGCTTTCTGAGCACCGGACCACCCACGCCCGTCATTTATTTGGATATATCTTTCCTGAATGAAAGCGTGCATATATAGAGGCCTTTGTTATTTATTATTTATATAGGTAAAGCTGGATGTGTACTTATCTTTGCACTAGCACTTTATTTATTTGGATATATATATAATTTTTTCTGAATTAAGGTTTGCATATATAGAGGCCTCATTCAATATACATTACTGGCACTTTGTCCTATTCATTTATTTGAATATATTTTTTCCATTCATATTGCTTCCTGCATTAAGGCGTGCATATATAGAGGCCTTACTGAGGCCTTTGTAATATTTGCCCATTATTTATATAGTTAAAACAGGAGATGTGTCTATCTTTGCACTAGCACGTTACTTATTTGGATGGCTTCGGTCCCTACGTCTCCTAACGACTCTCTTACTCGGATGAGCCGCTAACTGATTTGTGTCCAGTTAATTTGCCAGATTCGGACCCCGGAGACCTCAGATTATTTCGGTCCGTGAGCCAATAGGCAGAAATACAGAAAATGTGCATTTTTCATCTGCGCTATAAATACGTTTCTATAAATATTCATGGAAGGCCCCCGAGCCAAAGAATGCGCGGCTCCGCGGCGCGATGTAATGCTTCTTGACGTACCGGTTCCTTCCCGAGTCCCGAAATCCTTTGGCAAACGGGTTCCTGTCAATCTTCAGCCTTGTGATCTGGAAAGGAAAGGAATCGCTGTTAGTCATTTATATCGAATTATCTTCGATAATAAGAGGGAAAAAACGGCCCCGTGGGTCTCGAGAACGAGGACCGAGATGATACGCCCCATCCTATCGGGCGAGATAAATTCCCCAATGGCCTCTAAACTCTGGGAAAGGAAGAACCCAACAAAAGTCTAACTAGAAGGACCTTTCACCTTAATGATTTGAGATACGAGCAAAGTATTCTGGGATCTACAACGATTTCCAAACCATCTGGAAACAGGAAGGACCATAGGTAATCTCAGGTAACGTCATCTAATGGACTCGGCCAGGGGTGGCAAACTCATGCTCATCAAGGGCCACATCACCATTATGGTTGGCTTTTAAGTGGACCAAAACCCATATCTCCCAAGTGTCCCTGATTTGGAGGGACTGTCCCTCTTTTGAGTCCATGTCCCCCTGCCCCTCGTTGTTCTCATGCAGATCTGCAGCAATAAACGAGGGGGAGTGGCTTCTTCAGTTCCTCAATGAGGGGGTGTGGCCTCATTTACCTAATGTCCCTCTTTGACATGTAACATACAGGTCTGCATCAATAAATTATTCATTTGCCTATTCAAAGTGTTTCTATTGCTGTAACTGTTACATCCTATCTCCTATCCATCCCTCAATGAGGGGGTGTGGCTTCTTCCATTCCTCAATGAGGTGGCGAGGCTACATTTACATATTGTCCCTCTTTGAGGTGTAACATGCAGATCTGCAGCAATAAATTATTCATTTGCCTATTCAAAGTGTTTCTATTGTTGTAACTGTTACATCGTATCTCCTATCCATCCTGAAATGAGGGGGCGTGGCTTTAACCATCCCTCAATGAGGGGGTGTGGCCTAATTTAACAAATCTCCCTCTTTCCCACCCTGAAAAGTTGGTAGGTATGAAAACCCAAGGAGATCGGCCCAGAAATCTATAAGATTCGTGGGCCGCTGGATTCCCTCCACCCAGGGCATCTAGAATCGGGATGCCCCACTGTTTAAAATCCCCCAGGTCGGCCATAAAGCTTCTTTCCCGTGCCAGGCTTTTGTGAATGGCAGGCACTCTGTTAGAGGGCTACAGGACTTAATTTCCAGGGTCACCTGCGTGGTTCCGATGCCCTACCTTGGTTATACAACACGCCCCCATATCTCCCACAATATAAAGAGAAACCATAGCAGATCTGGGTCCTCACCTGCTGGTTCTGATAGGCCGTCACCGTCGTGAACACGGTTTCGGGGAAGCTGAAGGTCTTCACCCCCTCTCCGCTCGGAACGGGTTTGGTGGGCGACAGTTCGCTGCTGAAGTCCTTGCGGATGACGTGGACTCGGGGCTGATACTTGTGCATGGAGTGCAGGATTATCTGTAACCACATACACGGAGGCATGGCATTATTCCCTGTATCCAAACACAGACCAGTGGAGGATTTAGAGGCATGCAGTGTCGCAATCAACGCAAAACCCTACTAAGAAATAGTCTATGATGGGGCCGCATGACAGGTAGGAGCTTGATGGCTCTGCTCTATGGGTGGGTGGTGTGCAGGGCCACCTTTGGGGCAGTACAAGCAAGAAGGGGGGTGCTACGGTCAAAAAAGAGGGGCAAACCTCCTGGCCCCGATGGCATTCCTGCGCAACTTTTGCCTGACTCATTTCTCCTCACCTCTACCTTGCTCCCACCAATGATGGGACCACATGACAGGTAGGAGCTTGATGACTCTGCTCTATGTGTGGGTGGTGTGCAAGGACACCATCGGGGGCAGTACAAGCAAGATGGGGGGGTGCCAGGATCAAAAAAGAGGGGCAAAGCTCCTGGCCACGATGGCATTCCTGCACAACTTTTGCCTCACTCAATTCTCCTCACCTCTCCCTTGCTCCCACCAATGATGGGACCACATAACAGGTAGGAGCTTGATGGCACTGCTCTATGGGTGGGAGGTGTGCAGAGCCACCATCGGGGCAGTACAAGCAAGATGGGAGGTGCCACGGTCAAAAAAGAGGGGCAAAGCTCCTGGCCCCGATGGCATTCCTGCACAACTTTTGCCTGACTCATTTCTCCTCATATCTCCCTTACTCCCACCAATGATGGGACCACATGACAGGTAGGAGCTTGATGGCCCTGCTTTATAGGTGGGTGGTGTGCAGGGCCACCATCGGGGCAGTACAAGCCAGATGGGGTTGCCACGGTCAAAAAAGAGGGGCAATGCTCCTGGCCCCGATGGCATTCCTGCACAACTTTTGCGTGACTCATTTCTCCTCACCTCTCCCTTGCTCCCACCAATGATGGGACCAAATGACAGGTAGGAGCTTGATGGTTCTGCATTATGGGTGGGTGGTGTGCAGGGCCACCAACGGGGCAGTACAAGTAAGATGGGGGGTGCCACGTCCAAAAAAGAGGGGCAATGCTCCTGCCCCGATGGCATTCCTGCACAACTTTTGCCTGACAAATTTCTCCCCACCTTTCCCTTGCTCCCACCAATGATGGGACCACATGACAGGTAGGAAATTGATGGCTCTGCTTTATAGGTGGGTGGTGTGCAGGGCCACCATCGGGGCAGTACAAGCAAGATGGGGGGTGCCACGGTAAAAAAAGAGGGGCAAAGCTCCTGGCCCCGATGGCATTCCTGCACAACTTTTGCCTGACTCATTTCTCCTCACCTCTCCCTTGCTCCCACCAATGATGGGACCACATGACAGGTAGGGACTTGATGACTCTGCTCTATGGGTGAATGGTGTGTAGGGCCACCATCGGGGCAGTACAAGCAAGATGGGGGTGCCACAGTCAAAGAAAAAGGGAAATGCTCCTGGCCCCGATGGCATTCCTGCACAACTTTTGCCTGACTCATTTCTCCTCACCTCTCCCTTGCTCCCACCTTGCATCTCGTCGGCCACAGGTGCCGTTGGATGCCATACGGCCACCCTCGCTCTCCTGGTTCTGTGCGGGCTGGTGGTGAGTGCTCTCTGATGAAGGGTCAATGAGCCCTGTGATTACTGTAAAGCTATTAGCCCTTAGGTTGTTAGTGGGCTTAATCTGCCCAGGATTTATTAGGGTTCCATAGCCTGCTCGCCCAACCCCTTGCCCCTAATCCATATAAAGCTGACCCTGACCATTACGGGATGCCCGTCATAGCTGTTGGGTGGGCTTCTAGGTTATGTTGGATATGTGCTTCATTATCATGCATGACCCTGCTCTTTCTCTTCGCCTCCTCCCTTGTACCGAGTCCGTGTATGACCTTTGGCTCTCCTCCTGACCTTGAGTTCCTCTCGTCCCTGTACCTTGGCGTACTTTCAGACTGTCTTCCTGCACATGACTTTTGGCAGACCCTCATTTCCACCTCCTGTGAGTGGTCTGCCAGGACTCAGGATATACGTGGTGACCAATCTGGATTCCCCAGCGAGCTTGCGCGTCAAACCTGAGTGGTTTCCGTTGGTCACATGATTAACTGCCATTTGGTGCCATGAATGAGGGAGTGGTGACTTGGGTACAGTGCCACTTTAGGACCTCAGAGGCAACCATAGCCGGTCGCACGCATCCAGCGTCCCCGTGAAATGGGGGCTTGTCCACTAAGGGTGAAGGACAATATTTCTTTGAGCTGGGTTCAGTATACGGGCCTTACACCTAACCTGAATCATGGTCAGACATTAATGGGGCAAGGGGAGGGGCTTAATACTGGAGGAAGCGTGTCTGCCATGGGCTCCAGCCATCCCAGCTTAGTGGATATTGTGTTCCACCAATGATATTCATCAATATGTTCATCGACATATGTAAAAGTTCTTCATGTTACGCCCCAACCAACATCAATTCCCCAACCACTATCACCAATTCCACAACCACCATCAACACTTTCTCAACCACCACCACCACTTCCGCAAGCACCATCACCACTTCCGCAACTACTACCACCACTTCCGCAACTACCATCACCAATACTGCAACCAACATCACCACTTCCACAGCCACCATCACCAATTCCACAACCACTATCACCAATTCCACAACCACCACTTTCGCAACCACCACCACCAATTCCACAACCACCACCACCAATTCCACAACCACCATCACCAATTCCACAACCACCACTTCCGCAACCACCACCACCAATTTCACAACCATCACCACTAATTTCACAACCACCACCACCTCTTCCGCAACCACCACCACCAATTCCACAACCACCACCACCAATTCCACAACCACCATCACCAATTTCACAACCATCACCACTAATTCCACAACCACCACCACCAATTCCACAACCACCACCACTTCCGCAACCATCACCACCAATTCCACAACCACCACCACCAATTCCACAACCACCACTTCCGCAACCACCACCACCAATTCCACAACCAACATCACCAATTCCACAACCACCACCACTTCCGCAACCTTCATCACCAATTCCACAACCACCATCACCAATTCCACAACCACCACCACCTCTTCCACAACCACCACCACCAATTCCACAACCACCACCACCAATTCCACAACCACCATCACCAATTCCACAACCACCATCACCAATTCCACAACCACCATCACCAATTCCACAACCACCACCACCAATTCCACAACCACCACCACCTCTTCCGCAACCACCACCACCAATTCCACAACCACCACCACCAATTCCACAACCACCATCACCAATTCCACAACCACCATCACCAATTCCACAACCACCACCACCAATTCCACAACCACCACCACCAATTCCACAAACACATCACCAATTCTACAACCACCACCACCTCATCCGCAACCACCATCACCAATTCCACAACCGCCACCACCTCTTCCGCAACCATCACCACCAATTCCACAACCACCACCACCAATTCCACAACCACCACTTCCGCAACCACCACCACCAATTCCACAACCAACATCACCAATTCCACAACCACCACTTCCGCAACCACCACCACCACTTCCGCAACCATCACCACCAATTCCACAACCATCACCACCAATTCCACAACCACCACCACCAATTCCACAACCACCACTTCCGCAACCACCACAACCAATTCCACAACCAACATCACCAATTCCACAACCACCACCACTTCCGCAATCTTCATCACCAATTCCACAACCACCACCACCAATTCCACAACCACCACTTCCGCAACCACCACCACCAATTCCACAACCAACATCACCAATTCCACAACCACCACTTCCGCAACCACCACCACCACTTCCGCAACCATCACCACCAATTCCACAACCATCACCACCAATTCCACAACCACCACCACCAATTCCACAACCACCACTTCCGCAACCACCACAACCAATTCCACAACCAACATCACCAATTCCACAACCACCACCACTTCCGCAATCTTCATCACCAATTCCACAACCACCATCACCAATTCCACAACCACCACCACCTCTTCCACAACCACCACCACCAATTCCACAACCACCACCACCAATTCCACAACCACCATCACCAATTCCACAACCACCATCACCAATTCCACAACCACCACCACCAATTCCACAACCACCACCACCTCTTCCGCAACCACCACCACCAATTCCACAACCACCACCACCAATTCCACAACCACCATCACCAATTCCACAACCACCATCACCAATTCCACAACCACCACCACCAATTCCACAACCACCACCACCAATTCCACAAACACATCACCAATTCTACAACCACCACCACCTCATCCGCAACCACCATCACCAATTCCACAACCACCACCACCTCTTCCGCAACCACCACCACCAATTCCACAACCACCATCACCAATTCCACAACCACCATCACCAATTCCACAACCACCACCACTTCCGCAACCTTCATCACCAGTTCCACAACCACCACCACCACTTCTGCAACCACCAATTCCACAACCACCATCACCAATTCCACAACCACCACCACCAATTCCACAACCACCACCACCAATTCCACAAACACATCACCAATTCTACAACCACCACCACCTCATCCGCAACCACCATCACCAATTCCACAACCACCACCACCTCTTCCGCAACCACCACCACCAATTCCACAACCACCATCACCAATTCCACAACCACCATCACCAATTCCACAACCACCACCACTTCCGCAACCTTCATCACCAGTTCCACAACCACCACCACCACCACTTCTGCAACCACCAATTCCACAACCACCATAACCAATTCCACAACCACCATCACCACCGGAACCACCACCAGACCAACACCAATTCTGTAACCATCATCACCATAAAAACCATCACTACCATTTCTGGAACCACTGCTGCTTCTGCAACCACCAGATCCATCACTTTCACAAACACCATCACCATCAGAACCACCACCACTTCCTGCAACCACCATTACCACCGGAACTACCACCACCACTTCCACAACCACCAGCACCAATTGCGCAACCACATCACCAGCTGAAACACCACCAGCACCAGACCAACACCAACTCTGCAACCACCTCACTACTGGAACCACCACCACTGCTTTTGCAACCACCATCACCACAGCTCATGATTAAGTTGTCAGGTGACGACGAAACGCGTTGGGCAGGGCCGGTACTGTGAGGCGTCACTGCGTGGCTACACAGAGGAGAGACAGCAAGCGCTCCCGTGTCCGGCGGCCGAGGAGACGGGGAGGAACGCGCAGCTGCATCACGGATTGACACTGAGCTGAGGGTGGCGTGTGTGGGGATACGAAAGGTCTTTGCAGCGCGCCTCCCAGTATAGCATCTGGGGTTTGAGACTTGATTTTGAAAACGTGTTTTTATCTTAATGCTGAGTGGAAGATATTTAAGGAGTTCTGAAAGATAAGGAGTATTTAAAAGCTACTAATATTGCTCAAATATACCCTAATTGATGAAAGGCACGCAGAAGTTTTGTGACACCCTAAAGAGGATCTAAACTATCTCGCAAGTTGTTCATTTGTATCTGGTACGTGATTTAATAGATGGAAATACACACAAGAGGTGGATTTGTTATAATCAAGAGGAAAAGTGTTTTTGTATTGAAGGAGAAAGTAATGTCCCGCGGAGTGGTGATGTGTTCAACATACAATTAATTAATCACCACAGGAATGACCACCGCCACTTCTGCAACCACCATCACCACTGGACCAACACCACTTATGCAACCACCATCATCACCGGACCACTACTTCCGCAACCACTATCACTACCGGAGCCACCACCACCAGATCAACGCCACTTCTGCAACCACCATCACCATAGAAACCACCACCACTTCCACAACCACCATCACCACTGGAAACACTACCGCCACTTCTGCAACCACCATTTCCACCGGAACAACCAGCACCGCTTCTACAACGACCACTTCTGCAACCACCATCTACCATCACCACTGGAAGCATCACCACTTCCGCAACCACCGTCACCACCAGAACCACCACTTCCACAACAACCTCCACTTCTGCAACCACCATTACCATAGGAACCACCACAACACTGGAACAAACACCACAACCACCATCATCACCAGAACCACCACTACTGCTTCCGCAACCACCATCAGCACCGGAGCCACCACTTTCGCAGCCACCATCACCGCAACAAAACCACTATCAGGACTTACATGCCCCTGATCGTCCAGCTCGTTGTTGGTGAGCTTGAGTTTGTCAAAGCTGACCACCTGCCTCATCCACGTGTCCCCGGACGCCAGCGAGTCAGGATGGATGTAGACTCGGGGAGGAACCGGGGAGTCTGCGTTTCCCGCCACCATCCATTTCGAGCTGTGATAGACATACCTAGAAAAAAAGAAAAGGGGGTCAGTGGGGCCTCCCAATATCCTTATGGTTGGTTCCTGTACTATTCTACAGCAACAGACAACAAACAGTGAGGGAAAGCCAAGATGATTTGGACCAAGTCAAGTACCGACTGGGTGGTGTTTGTGTGGTCACCCAATGCCCATAAATAGTCTTCATCCCCTTTAGGGGCCGTTTTGTATTTGTGGGGAATCAGAGTAAAGTGTAGGTGGAAGCGGATCAGGGGTTGGGGTACAGGTCAGCCTGGAGCCTTGTCGTGTACCCCATGATGGGATCCCCGGACGCAGTTTGAAAGTTCAGCGTAGACAACCCTCGCGTGTCCATGTCTTGACAGGCCAATGCTTAGCAGTGTTTTAGCAGCGGTGAAAGTGAACCAAAACCCTGGATTTTTGACTAGCCTGGGTTTTGATGATACCCCATCAGGGATGCCCTGCTGTGTGAAACCCCCTCGGGTCGCCCGATCTCACTTACCCTTCCACCTGGTCCTACGCCACATGTGCACTAAACGGGGGGCCAAGGGGGGAGCAAGTATGCCTGCCCTGGAGTCTCCAGGAGTCTCCAGGGCAGACATGTTCGCCCCCACCCCCCCGGGGCACCCCGATTGGTGCGCATGTGCCATGGGACCGGGGAAGGGTGGGTTTTGGCCCACTTTAAAAAGACAGTCTAATCTTAATAACTGTTGTGTTTCATGGGAGCAGCCGCTATGGGATTACTGAGAGGAGAAGGGAGGGGACCCCCTAGAATTCAAAAGGGTGGCAACCACGAGTGATCCCCATCATGGCTGTTCCCTTGAACCACAAGAGTCATTAGACTGGACTGTCCCTTTAAGTTACAGCATAGCAGGTTACTGCCGCTGCCTCCCCATTGCCTTCTACTAAGAAGAGATGGTAGAGTGTTTTGTCTCATACATCTCAATAGAAGTCAATGGGGCGTCATCATGGCTGCTCCCTTGAACCACAACAGTTATTAGACTGGGCTGTCCCCTAAAGCGTCAATGGGACGTTAATGGGGTCATGGCTGCTTTCTTGAACCACAACAGTTATTGGACTGGACTGTCCCTTTAAGCTAAAGTTTAGCAGTTTACTGCGTCTGCCGCCCCATTGCCTTCTATTGAGAGGAGATCGGGGGAGTGGCTTTGTCTCATACATCTTAATAAAAGTCAATGGGGCGTCATCATGGCTGTTCCCTTGAACCAAAAGAGATATTAGACTGGACTGTCTCTTAAAGCGTCAATGGGGCATTAATGGGGTCAATGGGGTGTCATCATGGCTGCTCCCTTGAACCACAAGAGCTATTAGACTGGACTGTCCCTTTAAGTTACAGCATAGCATCTTACTGCAGCTGCCTCCCCATTGCCTTCTATTAAGAAGAGATGGTAGAGTGTTTTGTATTATACATCTCAATAGAAGTCAATGGGGCGTCATCATGGCTGCTCCCTTGAACCACAACAGTTATTAGACAGGTTACTATGGCTGCCTCCCCATTGCCTTCTATAGGAGAGAGGAGAGGAGAAGGTCGGAGGGGGAGCGCATTTCTTTATACATCTCAAAAGTCTGAAAAGTCAATGGGTCGGCAGCCGCAGGTAATACCATCACGGCTGATCCCATTAACCACAAGAGTTACTTAGACTGGACTGTCCCTTTAACAGATTCCTCGAAATATTTTGTAATAATATTATGCGTGAGGGAGGTCCATTCCTATTGGACAATTAACCCCCCCCCCCCCCCCCGTCCCGGTGATCGCTGTGAAGTAATATTTCCATCACAGCAACGAGGACCTCTGCGTCTCCGTCACCTTAACTAATGACTCCGGTTTGTACGTGGGCGCGGCAGGCTCGATTTACAAGCAGGTGTCTCCCGTAAAGACGTCTGACCTAACTCCCCCACGTGCGTGCGCCAACGGGGCCGCATAAATATTCTTATTTATTTCTCTAATTTCCACGACCTCTGACTCCAACACGTTGTAAAAAAAAACGCTGCGGCACAAAGGGGGGACTTGTGGCTCAGCACGCCACGTCTCCGGCGGTAAAATTAGGACATGGGCGAGCGCGGGTGAGAGCCTCACCGACACCGCGGCCTCCGGAATCACACCATTTGCTTTAACCTGCCCAGCAGCCTGGAGTTATAGCCAAGGGACTCCAGACACTAATTTAGGTTAAGACCAAAATGTCGGCTCAAGTTAAATATATATTTGAATGCGATAAGCGCACGCTAAGGCCGGGGATACAAGTATTACAATGGACCAAAACCCATAATTGTAACTAACCCGGGTTTTGGTCTTTACCCCGCTGTGTGATACCCCCCAGGTCGCCCACTCACACCCACCTTTCCCTGGTCCTACAGTGCAAGCGCGGCCTCTCGTAGTAGGATTTTCAATATCCCCACTATTTGGGTTTGGGGTGCCCTGCTGTGCGAAACCCCCCAGGCCGCCCAAACGAACTCACCTCTTCCCAGTCCTATGGCGCATGCAGGGCCTCTCGTCCAATCAGCGTGTTTGGATCCGCTCGCCTTAGACGAAGGGGCGTGAGCGGATCCGAGCATGCCGATTGGACGACTTCAACACATCGTAAACGCTGTGGCGTAAAGGGGGGCCTCACCGACAGAATCATGCCACTCGCTTTAACCTGCCCAGCGGCCCGGAACTTTAGCCAATGGGCTACAGACACTAATTTAGGTTAAGACCAAAATGTTGGCTCAAGTTAAATATATATTTTAATTTGATAAGCGCACAATAAGGCCGGGGATACGAGTTTTAAAATGGACCAAAACCCAGAATTGTGACTAACCCGGGTTTTGGTCCTTGCCTCCGGGGTACCCCGCTGTGTGATACCCCCCAGGTTGCCCACTCATACCCACCATTCCCTGGTCCTACAGTGCATGCACAGCCTCTCATAGTAGGATTTTCACTATCCCACTATTTGGGTTTGGGGTACCTTGCTGTGCGAAACCCCCTAGGTCGCCCAAACAAACTCACCTCTTCCCAGTCCTATGGCGCATGCGGGGCCTCTTGTCCAATCGGCGTGCTTAGATCTGCTCGCTTTAGGCGAAGGGGCATGAGCGGATCCGAGCATGCCGAATGGACAACTCTAACATGTTGTAAAAAAAACGATGCGGCACGAAGGGGGCCTCGCCGACACTGCAGCCTCCAGAATCACGGCACTCGCTTTAACCTGCCCGGCGGCCTGGAGTTATAGCCAAGGGGCCCCGGACACTAATTTAGGTTAGGGCCAAAATGTTGGCTCAAGTTAAATATATATTTGAATGTGATAAGCACACACTAAGGCTGGGGATACAAAATGGACCAAAACCCAGAATTCTATTGAACCCGGGTTTTTGTCCTTGCTCCCGGGGCACCTGGCTGCCTGATACCCCCCAGGTCGCCCCCTCACACCCACCTTTCCCTGGTCCTACAGTGCATGTGCGGCCTCTCATGGTAGGATTTTCATGATCCCACTATTTGGGTTTGGCGTGCCCCTCTGTGCAAAACCCCCCCAGGTCGCCCGAAAGAACTCACCTCTTCCCGGTCCTATGGCACATGCGGGACCTCTCGTCCAACTGGAGTGCTCAGATCCGCTCACCTTAGATGAAGGGGCGTAAGCGGATCCGAACAAGCCAATTGGACGACTCCAACACGTTGTAATAAAACGCGTAGGGGGGCCTCCCAACACTGCGGCCTCCAGAATCAAGCCAATCGCTTTAACCTGCCCGGCAACTAGAAACTTTAGCCAAGGGGCCATGGGCACTAATTAGGTTAAGACTAAAATGTCGGCTCAAGTTAAATATATATTTGAATGTGATAAGCTCACACTAAGGCGGGGGATACGAGTATTAAAAGGGACCAAAACCCAGGTTTGTGACTAACCTGGGTTTTGCTCTTTGCCTCCGGGGCACCTGGCTGTGTGATACCCCCCAGGTCGCCCACTCACACTCACCTTTTCCTGCCACTACAGTGCATGCACGACCTCTCATAGTAGGATTTTCACAATCCCACTATTTGGGTTTGGGGTGCCCTGCTCTGCGAAACCCCCCCAGGTCATCTGAACAGACTCACCTCTTCCCGGTATGACACATGGGGGGCCTCTCGTCCAATAGGCGTGCTCGGATCCCCTCGCCTTAGGCGAAGGGGCGTGAGCGTATCCGAGAACGCGGATTGGTCGAGAGGCCCAGCATGCGCCATAGGACCGGGAAGAGGGAGTTTGCTCGAGCACACTGGTAACTGCATCCCCTGCTACCCTCTAACAGGGAACGTGCCCACGCCGGCCATTCACAAATGCCTGGTGTGGGCACGCGCCCTGCTTGAGGGATAGCGGGGATGTGGCCGCTGCTCGCACATTCGCCGTTGGACCAAGAAAGAAGGTGAGTTTCCGAGCGACCTGGGGGGTTTCACACATCCTGAAAATCAGGATTCCCCAGGGGAAGGAATCAGCCCCGGAATCTTATAGATTGCTGGGCAAATCTGTGTGGGTTTTGGTCCACTTTAAACAGAGCCAGTGGCTATTATGGGGTGGCAGGTCACTAGTGCCAGTGCTGCTCAGCTTCAAACTCTCACAGGTTATGGAGGATCTCAGATGCTTATGACCTGAGTTCATGGAGGTTCCATGGTAAGGTCCAGTGTTACAGGTTCTGGGGACGGTCACAGGTGCGGCTGTGAGCAAAGCACAGTGTCCTCACCGCAGGTAAGTCATACAAGGGGTGACTTACCGGTATCTTTTGTTATCCACAGGCACGATGTCCATGGCGATGTAATACTGCTGGTGAGGGTCCAGGCCTGAGATCTTGACACGCATGGCCGGGAACATCCTCCTACGAGACACGAGAGGCGGGTCAGGGATGGTGACCAGCGCCATTAGCCACAAAGAGAAAGGACGCGTCAGGGGCGGGCCCAAGGAATGGGGGGGGGCTTCACATCCAGTTCCCATGGTTGGGTTCCCCTTGCTGCTTATTCCTCTATAGATTGTAAGCTCCTATGGTTGGGGTCCTTCTCCTGCTTATTCCTCTATATATTGTAAGCTCCTATGGTTGGGATCCCCCTGCTGCTAATTCCTCTATAGATTGTAAGCTCCTATGGTTGGGGTCCCCCTGCTGTTTATCCCTCTATAGATTGTAAGCTCCTATAGTTGGGGTCCCCCTGCTGCTTATTCCTCTATAGATTGTAAGCTCCTATGGTTGGGGTCCCCCTTCTGCTTATTCCTCTATAGATTGTAAGCTCCTATGGTTGGTGTCCCCCTGCTGCTTATTCCTCTATAGATTGTAAGCTCCTATGGTTGGGGTCCTCCTGCTGCTTATTCCTCTATAGATTGTAAGCTCCTATGGTTGGGGTCCCCCTGCTGCTTATTCCTCTATAGATTGTAAGCTCCTATGGTTGGGGTCCCCCTGCTGCTTATTTCTCTATAGATTGTAAGCTCCTATGGTTGGGGTCCCCCTGCTGCTTATTCCTCTATAGATTGTAAGCCCCTATGGTTGGGATCCCCCTGCTGCTTATTCCTCTATAGATTGTAAGCTCCTATGGTTGGGGTCCCCCTGCTGCTTATTCCTCTATAGATTGTAAGCTCCTATGGTTGGGGTCCTCCTGCTGCTTAGTCCTCTATAGATTGTAAGCTCCTATGGTTGGGGTCCCCTGCTGCTTATCCCTCTATAGATTGTAAGCTCCTATGGTTGGGGTCCCCCTGCTGCTTATTCCTCTATAGATTGTAAGCTCCTATGGTTGGGGTCCTCCTGCTGCTTATTCCTCTATAGATTGTAAGCTCCTATGGTTGGGGTCCCCCTGCTGCTTATTCCTCTATAGATTGTAAGCTCCTATGGTTGGGGTCACCCTGCTGCTTATTCCTCTATAGATTGTAAGCTCCTATGGTTGGGGTCCTCCTGCTGCTTATTCCTCTATAGATTGTAAGCTCCTATGGTTGGGGTCCCCCTGCTGCTTATTCCTCTATAGATTGTAAGCTCCTATGGTTGGGGTCCCCCTGCTGTTTATCCCTCTATAGATTGTAAGCTCCTATGGTTGGGGTCCTCCTGCTGCTTATTCCTCTATAGATTGTAAGCTCCTATGGTTGGGGTCCCCCTGCTGCTTATTCCTCTATAGATTGTAAGCTCCTATGGTTGGGGTCCTCCTGCTGCTTATTCCTCTATAGATTGTAAGCTCCTATGGTTGGGGTCACCCTGCTGCTTATTCCTCTATAGATTGTAAGCTCCTATGGTTGGGGTCCTCCTGCTGCTTATTCCTCTATAGATTGTAAGCTCCTATGGTTGGGGTCCTTCTCCTGCTCATTCCTCTATAGATTGTAAGCTCCTATGGTTGGGGTCCCCCTGCTGCTTATTCCTCTATAGATTGTAAGCTCCTATGGTTGGGGTCCTCCTCCTGCTTATTCCTCTATAGATTGTAAGCTCCTATGGTTGGGGTCCCCCTGCTGTTTATCCCTCTATAGATTGTAAGCTCCTATGGTTGGGGTCCTCCTGCTGCTTATTCCTCTATAGATTGTAAGCTCCTATGGTTGGGGTCCCCCTGCTGCTTATTCCTCTATAGATTGTAAGCTCCTATGGTTGGGGTCCTCCTGCTGCTTATTCCTCTATAGATTGTAAGCTCCTATGGTTGGGGTCCCCCTGCTGCTTATTCCTCTATAGATTGTAAGCTCCTATGGTTGGGGTCCTCCTCCTGCTTATTCCTCTATAGATTGTAAGCTCCTATGGCTGGGGTCCCCTTCTGCTCATTCCTCTATAGATTGTAAGCTCCTGTGGTTGGGGGTCCCCCTGCTGCTTATTCCTCTATAGATTGTAAGCTCCTATGGTTGGGGTCCTCCTGCTGCTTACTCCTCTATAGATTGTAAGCTCCTATGGCTGGGGTCCCCTTCTGCTCATTCCTCTATAGATTGTAAGCTCCTATGGTTGGGGTCCTCCTGCTGCTTATTCCTCTATAGATTGTAAGCTCCTATGGTTGGGGTCCCCTTCTGCTCATTCCTCTATAGATTGTAAGCTCCTATGGTTGGGTTCCCCTTGCTGCTTATTCCTCTATAGATTGTAAGCTCCTATGGTTGGGGTCCCCCTGCTGCTTATTCCTCTATAGATTGTAAGCTCCTGTGGTTGGGGTCCCCCTGCTGCTTATTCCTCTATAGATTGTAAGCTCCTATGGTTGGGGTCCCCCTGCTGCTTATTCCTCTATAGATTGTAAGCTCCTATGGTTGGGGTCCCCTGCTGCTTATTCCTCTATAGATTGTAAGCTCCTATGGTTGGGGTCCCCCTGCTGCTTATTCCTCTATAGATTGTAAGCTCCTATAGTTGGGGTCCCCCTGCTGCTTATTCCTCTATAGATTGTAAGCTCCTATAGTTGGCAATATAGGAATAGGGGGGTCTGGGGGTCTGGGCGGGGGCCTGGCGGGTTCGTGCCGCAGAGAGGCTGAACACTTCCTATAGCATCTGCCTGAGCGACACGTGTGAGACAAATGGTCCAGAGAATTGTGCGCGGAGCTGTGTGCCAATAATAAAGGGGAACTCCGCACCAACTGCATTCCTGACCCACTTTCCCAGAGACATGAAAGCAGCGAGTGATCATCAATTTCACCCATAGAGTGTAAGCTCCTATGGCCAGGACATGACTTCCATTAGCATTAACCCCTTATTCCTGTAGAGTGTAAGCTCCTATGGCCAGGACATGTCTTCTTCTTGTGTTAACCCCTTATTCCTCTAGAGTGTAAGCTCCTATGGCCAGGACTTGTCTTCTTCTAGTATTAACCCTTTATTCCTGTAGAGTGTAAGCTCCTATGACCAGGACATGTCTTCTTCTTGCAGTAACCCTTTATCCCTGTAGATTGTAAGCTCCTATGGCCAGGGCATGTCTTCTATTAGCATTAACCCCTTATTCCTCTAGAGTGTAAGCTCCTATGGCCAGAACAAGTCTTCCATTAGCATTAACCCCTTATTCCTCTAGAGTGTAAGCTCCTATGGCCAGGACAGGACTTCCATTAGCATTAGCCCCTTATTCCTGTAGAGTGTAAGCTCCTATGGCCAGGACATGTTTTCCCTTTATTCCTGTAGAGTGTAAGCTCCTATGACCAGGACATGTCTTCTTCTTGTGTTAACCCCTTATTCCTCTAGAGTGTAAGCTCCTATTGCCAGGACTTGTCTTCTTCTAGTATTAACCCCTTATTCCTGTAGAGTGTAAGCTCCTATGGCCAGGACATGTCTTCTTCTATTAACCCCTTATTCCTCTGGAGTGTAAGCTCCTATGGCCAGGACTTGTCTTCTTCTAGTATTAACCCCTTGTTCCTGTAGAGTGTAAGCTCCTATGGCCAGGACTTGTCTTCTTCTAGTATTAACCCTTTATTCCTGTAGAGTGTAAGCTCCTATGACCGGGGCATGTCTTCTTCTAGTATTAACCCTTTATTCCTGTAGAGTGTAAGCTCCTATGGCCAGGGCATGTCTTCTTCTAGTATTAACCCCTTATTCCTCTAGAGTGTAAGCTCCTATGGCCAGGACTTGTCATCTTCTAGTATTAACCCTTTATTCCTGTAGAGTGTAAGCTCCTATGTCCAGGACTTGTCTTCTTCTAGTATTAATCCTTTATTCCTCTAGAGTGTAAGCTCCTATGGCCAGGACTTGTCTTCTGCTAGTATTAACCCTTTATCCTATAGAGTGTAAGCTCCTATGGCCAGGACATGACTTCCATTAGCATTAGCCCCTTATTCCTCTAGAGTGTAAGCTCCTATGGCCAGGACTTGTCTTTTTCTAGTATTAACCCCTTATTCCTGTAGAGTGTAAGCTCCTATGGCCAGGACTTGTCTTTTTCTAGTATTAACCCCTTATTCCTGTAGAGTGTAAGCTCCTATGGCCAGGACATGTCTTCTTCTAGTATTAACCCCTTATTCCTGTAGAGTGTAAGCTCCTATGGCCAGGACATGTTTTCTTCCTGCATTAACCCCTTATTCCTGTAGAGTGTAAGCTCCTATGGCCAGCACATGTCTTCTTCTAGTATTAACCCCTTATTCCGAGTGTAAGCTCCTATGGCCAGCACATGTCTTCTTCTTGTATTAACCTCTTATTCCTCTAGAGTGTAAGCTCCTATGGCCAGGACATCTTCTAGCTCGGTCCGGATTGGCACCCACCTTCCGGCCTTGGTGATGATCATCTCAGTGCCGATGTCGTGGAATCTCTTCCAGAGGTCGGCGCACTGCAGCTCCACCTGAATCTCCTCCATAGAAGTGGACAGGGTCTGGGGGTCGGGGACCCGCGGGGAAGCCAGGTCCGGGCAGGACTCATAGGAGCAGGCCGTCCTCTCCGTCAGGACCTCAGTGTCTGAGCTGGCGCTATGCTCCGAATCTGTGGGAAGAGAAGGAGGACAAAGAGTCAGACATATTGCGCAAGAAAATCCCTCACTAGATCCAGTCCACATCTCTGCGATACAACTGGTTGATTTTTACCCCATAGCGGCCAATCAGATTCACACTTTAGACACAGAGGCTCCCGAGCTGGGTTAACCCTCATTATCATTACCTCTGATGAAGTGGCACATTCAAAGCCCTGCGACACGCGTCGGGGTAAGTTGGGCCACGTGTAAAGCCCTAATGGCGATTGCTGGAGATACACTATGGAGTCAATTCACATCATTGCTGTGTCGGCAATTCATCGCTTAACGTGCTGTCAGTTTGACAGTAACTTTTGCCCCAGTTTTACTTTTACATGTGGGAACATTTTTTGGACATGAACCATTTATTTCGCCCTCTATGTACATACAATGGTGGTCATCTTATAATGTCAGGGTGCTGGCGGGGCCGCCATCAGGAATATTTGGACCCCGTACAGCAGCAATGCCTGCGCCCCCCTCATAAGCAATGTGTGATGGCTGGGCCCCTAATTTAAACGGAGCCTCTGGCCCCAAGGCAGCCCCAGACTATATAGGAAACAAAGACTCTGGGGGCCCAGCCATCACATTATATGTTATGAGGGGCCCAGACAAAATATAAGCCCTGGACCTCGTCTATAACCTATGTGCGATGGCTGGACTAAACTGGGCCCCAAGGCCTGGGGGAGGGGGGGGGGCAGACACCCCCATTTAGGGCCCCTTTATAACCTATGTGTGATGGCTGGGCCAAACTGGGCCCCAAGGCCTGGGGGAGGGGGCAGACACCCCCATTTAGGGCCCCTTTATAACCTATGTGCGATGGCTGGGCCAAACTGGGCCCCAAGGCCTGGGGGAGGGGGCAGACACCCCCATTTAGGGCCCCTTTATAACCTATGTGCGATGGCTGGGCCAAACTGGGCCCCAAGGCCTGGAGGAGGGGGGGGCAGACACCCCCATTTAGGGCCCCTTTATAACCTATGTGTGATGGCTGGGCCAAACTGGGCCCCAAGGCATGGAGGAGGGGGGGCAGACACCCCCATTTAGGGCCCCTTTATAACCTATGTGCGATGGCTGGGCCAAACTGGGCCCCAAGGCCTGGAGGAGGGGGGGCAGACACCCCCATTTAGGGCCCCTTTATAACCTATGTGCGATGGCTGGGCCAAACTGGGCCCCAAGGCCTGGGGGAGGAGGGGGGGCAGACACCCCCATTTAGGGCCCCTTTATAACCTATGTGCGATGGCTGGGCCAAACTGGGCCCCAAGTTCTGGGGGAGGGGGGCAGACACCCCCATTTAGGGCCCCTTTATAACCTATGTGCGATGGCTGGGCTAAACTGGGCCCCAAGGCATGGAGGAGGGGGGGCAGACACCCCCATTTAGGGCCCCTTTATAACCTATGTGCGATGGCTGGGCCAAACTGGGCCCCAAGGCCTGGGGGAGGGGGGGCAGACACCCCCATTTAGGGCCCCTTTATAACCTATGTGCGATGGCTGGGTCAAACTGGGCCCCAATTTCTGGAGGAGGGGGGGCAGACACCCCCATTTATCAGCAACACCAGCAGCAAAACTGTGGCCCCCGGCGGGACTCAGGGTGGTTATTAGGGCCCCTCTTAACAGCTGGGCCCCATATTGAAGTCTCTCCAGTATAAAATATGGTTAGTATTACTATAAGTTTTAGTATAGCTGTGTTTATTCTAGGAATAGCTATAGGCTAATATTAGTATTAGATTTATTATTTACTATTAGTACAGGTGAGAATATTCTAGAACAGGTATAAGCTAATATTAGTATTAGATGTATTATTTACTAATAGTATAGGTGAGTATATTCTAGAAAAATTATAGGCTAATATTAGCATTAAATGTAATATTTACTAGGTGAGTATATTCTAGACTCGGTATAGGCTAATATTAGTATTAGAATTATTATATACTATTTGTATAGGTGAGTACATTTAGGCCCTTATTTAAGAAGGGATGGCGTCAGGTAGCGGCTGGTTAATGACAGGTAGTGACTAGTGAACGCCGGACACGGCACGCAATTCCACATTTATCAAGCAGAATCTGTTTAGCGACTGGGATAGCGCCATGTAGCGTCTGATTCATCATTTTCACAGCCTCAGCGAACAGCGCCGGTGATCAGCCTTGCACAGCGCCGGGTATGACCTCTCGCTACCTGTCGCTCTCCCATACATTTCAATGGACGATCCTTTTCTTCTCTTTAAACAGTTTTTTTTTTTTTCAAAAAAATCACCAATAATTCTGTGACCTCTTCTGACATGGAAAAAGCAGTTTTTTCATAATTTTTTCATGTTTTATATATTTCCTCAGAAATGACATCACAGCTCTGCCATTAAAGTGTCATGTTACAATGTTGTTACAATGTAATTCCATATGTTTTCGCCTCCTGCGCTCTGGGCTTCAGAGAAGCTTTTTTCAGCGCCAGAGATTTGTGAGGCTGTTTTTTTGCTGAATATGGTGTGAGTCGGTCGCTATGAGCAGTCGCTAACATGCGCTCCCATACAGCGCTGTACTGGTCAAATAGCGACTCCTCACAATGTATTCATCATTACAGAACAGCGACTGAGTCGCTATAAAGTAGCGACCCACGGCTGAGCACAGCGACTACTAGCGGGCGCTCTGAAAATGCTGCTACAGACGCTCATCTGTCGCTACCTGGCGCAAATGATGAATCAGCCTTTTAGTATTAGTATAGGTTTATCATATTGTTGCATATGTGCCGGTTAGGGTTTATTTATTATTAGTATTAGTTTGGTATTAGGATAGGTAAGTCTAATGTAGTTACTATCTATGTCCTCCCTCATCTGAAGCCAGCATCTGCCTCTTCACACATCTTTTTTTCTCTTGGTTGATCGATTTAATTCTTCTTTTATTAATAATATTTTTATGTATTTATTTATAAAGAGCCCGATTCAGTGTTGTACAATCTGATCAAATTGAATTAAAAAAAATATATATTTTATCACACTTGGAATTTCCGTCAGATCAGCGTTTATCAATTACCCCCCCGAAAATGTTGTCCTGTACAATGTGATCCCTTGTCTTATGATTTTACAGCAGCAAGTGATTTTATTTTACTTCTTCTGTTAACAACAGTTTTGGGATACCAACGCCATTCGACAGGGAAAATCTATACGCGTGTAGAAAATGGCCATAGCGACTGTGGCGCACGGTCAGGGATTCAACGATAAACACATCATTATAAATGAAGGCTTACCCTATAAAATATAACTAAAAAAAAACATTTTAAAAAGGTCTGAAATATTAAATCACAAAAAAAAATAATAATAATGAAAAAATAAGTAACCCAAACTATATATAAAAAATATGTAAAATAAATTAGCTCAATAAATGTATATATAAAATGATATCGAATTTAAATATTATTATTATTATTATTATTATTATTACTAATAATAATAATAAATAGTGTATTGATTAATTACAATAATTAATTAATTGGTTACAAAAGTATCATTACAAGTAATAAATATAAAATAAATATAAAAAGATAACAATAAATAAAACGTGCATCTTAAAAAAAAAAAAAAAAGAATTTATGATGTAAAATAAATCAGTTCATAAATGTATGTATCTATTGATTGAGATTGAGAAAAAATAATATAAAAAAGTAAAAATAGTAAGTTATGTAACAGTTATATAAATAAAGCATTATTACAAACAACAAATAAATATAAAAATGAATAAAATAAAACATGGACCAATGAAGTCGCAGGGAAGGGATGCTGGACTATATGGACTTCAGGGCTGATCCCTCCAGGGCCCACAGCAGTGACACATTGATATAAGGGCCCCAGAGTGAAGGCACAGGCAGCCTCAGGGGCTCTGGGGGGTGGAGCGGTTCTCTTTGATCCTTAATTGAATATATCCTCCCCATACATCAGCCATATTGCTTCTATGACACCGACCACCGAGGTCAAAGCCATTAACCATTAAACGTCTGACCCAGCTACAGCCCCCTGCCTGCGCCGAGTGACAGCTGCTCACACTGCTACCCAGGGAGTAACTGCTCAATCCTGGAAACCATAGCAACATCTCAATGTAAGGAGGTTACAGAAGGAGAAGAGCTTACACTCTATTAGGGTATAAGGGAGGATACAGGAGGAGAAGAGCTTACACTCTATTAGGGTATAAGGGAGGATACAGGAGGAGAAGAGCTTACACTCTATTAGGGTATAAGGGAGGATACAGAGGGAGAAGAGCTTACACTCTATTAGGGTATAAGGGAGGATACAGGAGGAGAAGAGCTTACACTCTATTAGGGTATAAGGGAGGATACAGGAGGAGAAGAGCTTACACTCTATTAGGGTATAAGGGAGGATACAGGAGGAGAAGAGCTTACACTCTATTAGGGTATAAGGGAGGATACAGAAGGAGAAGAGCTTACACTCTATTAGGATATAAGGGAGGATACAGGAGGAGAAGAGCTTACACTCTATTAGGATATAAGGGAGGATACAGGAGGAGAAGAGCTTACACTCTATTAGGATATAAGGGAGGATACAGGAGGAGAAGAGCTTACACTCTATTAGGATATAAGGGAGGATACAGGAGGAGAAGAGCTTACACTCTATTAGGATATAAGGGAGGATACAGGAGGAGAAGAGCTTACACTCTATTAGGATATAAGGGAGGATACAGGAGGAGAAGAGCTTACACTCTATTAGGATATAAGGGAGGATACAGGAGGAGAAGAGCTTACACTCTATTAGGATATAAGGGAGGATACAGGAGGAGAAGAGCTTACACTCTATTAGGATATAAGGGAGGATACAGGAGGAGAAGAGCTTACACAGGGAATGATGGAACGCATGATGAAGTGCTGTTGGGTGAGACATCCCCCTGCTGGCCGTAGTGAGTAACTAACTTTTACAGTAATATGAAAGTCTGTCCAGAAGAGCTTACAATCTAATGACACGTATAGCTCTGTAGGTAGGTGGCCCCTATAGGAATAGCGCAGTAGGGCCCCTCAGGAGCAGTCAGCTCGAGCTTTGCCCTTCAATGATTTAGAGGTGAGGGGAGCACATGAGCTTTGGCAGCGGCTGCTCCGGGGGGTGATGGACGGCACCAACTGCCGGAGCCTCTCCTCCTCCTCCTGGCACCCCGGGGTGCCCACACTGAAGGGGCGACTTGTGCCGAGGGGCCCAGCTGTCATCCCGACAATCATTCACTGACTCCAAGAATCCAGGCGGGGGAGCGACATGTCCTCACTGACCGCAATCCTGCATTTATATAGCGCTGACATATACCACAGCGCTGTACATAGAAGCAGTCACATGACCTCCCGTCCCTCAGAGCTCACACTCTAATGTCTCCCCCGCACTCACACACTGTTATTATACATTATATAGCGCTGACATATACCACAGCGCTGTACATAGAAGCAGTCACATGACCTCCTGTCCCTCAGAGCTCACACTCTAATGTCTCCCCCGCACTCACACACTGTTATTATACATTATATAGCGCTGACATATACCACAGCGCTGTACATAGAAGCAGTCACATGACCTCCTGTCCCTCAGAGCTCACACTCTAATGTCTCCCCCGCACTCACACACTGTTATTATACATTATATAGCGCTGACATATACCACAGCGCTGTACATAGAAGCAGTCACATGACCTCCTGTCCCTCAGAGCTCACACTCTAATGTCTCCCCCGCACTCACACACTGTTATTATACATTATATAGCGCTGACATATACCACAGCTCTGTACATAGAAGCAGTCACATGACCTCCTGTCCCTCAGAGCTCACACTCTAATGTCTCCTCCGCACTCACACACTGTTATTATACATTATATAGCGCTGACATATACCACAGCGCTGTACAGTGAAGCAGTCACATGACCTCCTGTCCCTCAGAGCTCACACTCTAATGTCTCCTCCGCACTCACACACTGTTATTATACATTATATAGCGCTGACATATACCACAGCGCTGTACATAGAAGCAGTCACATGACCTCCTGTCCCTCCATATTATGATATGAAAGGGTAGATTAGAGGGGGGAATGTTGCTCAGACATGTGCGGCCAAGATGTGGCAGCGCCATATACCGTAGCGTCCCCCAGGAAGGTCAGGTGGAGCACAGAGACGCATTGCGATGGCGAAACAGAAAAGCCGGAGCCTCTGATGATGATGATGATGATGGTGGGAGGGAGGGTCGGCAACAAGTGTCAGTGGCAACTGTTGGCTTAACCCCAGGCGGGAGGGTTACGCTCCAAATAGCCCCGAAACGCGGGATGCCCCCGGGGCAACAGCTGCAGGAGGAGGAATCCCGGGGACATAAATCACAGCGGCGCAGAGGAGACGGCGCACAACAAGTGCCAATGACACGGCTGACAAGGAGAAGGTCGGTAACGTTATCCCCCGACATCCCCCATCAGTGACAGCACAATACAACCCCACGTTTCAGAAAAGAAAGAAAGAAAGAAAAAAGATGGAGAAAGAAAGAAAGGAGAGAGAGAAAAAAGAAAGAAAGGAAGAGAAAGAACGAGAAAGAAAGAAAGAAATAGAGAAAAAAGAAAGAAAGAAGAGAAAAAGAAAGGAGAGAAAAAAGAAAGAAAGAAGAGAAAGAACAAGAAAGAAAGGAAGAGAGAAAAAAGAAAGAAAGAAGAGAAAGGAGAGAAAGAAAGATAGAAAGAAAAAGATGAAGAAAGAAAGAAAGGAGAGAAAGAGAGAAAAAAGAAAGAAAGAAAGAAAGGAAGAGAAAGAAACAGAGAAAAAAGAAAGAAAGAAAGGGAGAGAAAAAAGAAAGAAAGAAGAGAAAGGAAAGAATGAGAGAAAGAAAGAAAGAAAAAGATGAAGAAAGAAAGAAAGAAAGGAGAGAAAGAGAGAAAAAAGAAAGAAAGAAAGCAAGAGAAAGAACGAGAAAGAAACAGAGAAAAAAGAAAGAAAGAAGAGAAAGAAAGGGAGAGAAAGAGAGAAAAAAGAAAGAAAGAAGAGAAAGGAGAGAAAGAGAGAAAGAAAGAAAAGAGAGATAGAGAGAAAAAAGAGAAAGAAAGATAGAAAGAAAGAAAGGGAAATGTGGAAAAGAGAGACAGCGCACAAGTGCCAATGACACGGCTGACAAGGAGAAGGGTCGGTAACGTCATCCCCCATCAGTGACAGCACAATACAACCCTGACATTTCAGAAAAGAAAGAAAGAAAAAAGAAAGAAAGAAAGATAGAAAGAGAAATGTGGAAAAGAAAGATAGGGAGAGGTATGGCAAAAAAAGAAAAAAAAAAGAATGCAGAAGAAGAAATAAATTAAAGGAAATCTGGAAAAGAGAGACAGAGAGAGAGATAGAGCAAAAAAAAAAGAATGAATGCACAAGAAGAAAGGAGAAATAAAAGAAATGTGGAAAAGAGATGGAGAAAAGGAAAAAGCGATGTGTTATGAAGAGAGAGAATGGAGAGAATGCAGGAAAGAGAAAGGAGGAGCAAAAGGATAATAAAGATTTTAATAAAAGACTGGATGACATAGAAAGTGAGAGAGAGAAGGAGATGGAAGGAATGTAGCAAGAGAAAGATGGAGAGAATGTGGAAATGAGAGCGAGATGAGGGGGAATGGAGGAAAGAGAGAGAGAAGGGATGCGAGAATGAGACACCGAGATGGCAGGAATGGAAGGAAGAGAAGGAAAGTGAATGAGAGGAAGCGACAGGTAGCGAGAGGTGAACGCCGGACACGGCAGCAATTACACATTTATCAAGCAGAATCTGTTTAGCGACTGGGATAGCGCCATGTAGCGTCCGATTCATCATTATCCCAGCCTCAGCGAACAGCGCCGGCGTTCAGCCTTGCACAGCGCCAGGTATGACCTCTCGCTACCTGTCGCTCTCCCATACATTTCAATGGACGTTCTTTTATTTCTTTTTAAACGGGTTTTTTTTTTTTTTTTTTTAAATCACAAATAATTCTGTGACCTCTCCTGACATTGAATAAGCAGTTTCTTCACATTTTCTTTATTTTTTATATATTTCCTCAGAAATGACATCACAGCTCTGCCATTAAAGTGTTCATGTTACAATGTGGTTACAATGTAATTCCATATGTTTTCGCTTTGTTACTAGTGGATAGATGCTGAAAAACAGACTTTAATCACACAGCCTCCTGCGCTCTGGGCTTCAGAGAAGCATTTTTCAGCGCCAGAGATTTGTGAGGCTGTTTTTTTGCTGAATATGGTGTGAGTCGGTCGCTATGAGCAGTCGCTAACATGCGCTCCCATACAGCGCTGTACTGGTCAAATAGCGACTCCTCACAATGTATTCAACATTACTGAACAGCGACTGAGTTGCTATGAACTAGCGACCCACGGCCGAGCACAGCGACTACTAGCGGGCGCTCTGAAAATGCCGCTACAGACGCTCATCTGTCGCTACCTGGCGCTAGTGATGAATCAGCCTGTGAGTCGCTATGAACTAGCGAACCACGGCCGAGCACAGCGACTACTAGCGGGCGCTCTGAAAATGCCGCTACAGACGCTCATCTGTCGCTACCTGGCGCTAGTGATGAATCAGCCTGTGAGTCGCTATGAACTAGCGAACCACGGCCGAGCACAGCAACTACTAGCGGGCGCTCTGAAAATGCCGCTACAGACGCTCATCTGTCGCTACCTGGTGTTAGTGATGAATCAGCCTGGCCGTAATAATAAGACTGAGGCTTGTGGGATACAGCAATGTAACACTGAACTTGGGAGCTGCAACAATCAGATGCCACATCAATGAGTCAATAAAAATAAATTAACGATAAAGACTGAACTCGGGAGCTGCAACAACGAGACACCGAAATAAGATCAGAATGTTTCCTTATAACATCTGATTATATGAAATAAGATAATATAACAATAGAATTACGATTGGGAAACAATAGTAAACGCTGCAGGTTTAACCCTTAATGTACAACAACCAAGAAACACATTAAAAGCAGCTACAGAATAACACAAAGGTATAAAACTGAGAATCTATTATTATATATATAATATATATATTAAGCGCCAGGCGCTATAAACGCACTGCGACCATCGCAGCAACAGCAATCAAATGTCTAAACGCATAAACAACAGCTAATAAGCAATAAATGAAGGTCAGGCATCAGATATGATAATAATCTAATGTACTTGTGGCCATGACATAAATATAACATAATAAATAAAAATAATAAAAAAACAAACCACAAGGTGCAGCAAAGCTAAGCGCTCGCGGGAATCACCCCAATATAATAAACACGTCTAATCCGGGAAAGATATTATATAGAATTATTTATACCGTATAATTAGGAATAAACAATAATAATAATTAAATCTGAGATACTGGTCACATGTTAGGGAGACTTTCCAACACAATAAATGGCAAATGGCCGCTGCGGGCCTGTGTACCATCACTGCATGGAAGGAAGGAAAAATCCTATGTGTGCACAAGCATACAATGGCCACCTATGCCCCAAAAGTATTATTATTATTTATCCTGATATGGGCATATGTTGGTATTATTATTATTATTATTATTATTATTATTATTATATATAGGTATATGTTAATAATTATTATTATTAGTAGTAGTATTAATGATAATAATAAAATAATAATAACATATACCCATATTAGGGTATATCGTAATATAATAATAATAATAATAATAATATTGTTGTTATTAATAATAATAAAAATAACTCATACCAATATAAGGGCATATAATAATAACAATAATAATAACAACAACATATGCCCATATATGGTATTATTATTATTATATATAGGTATATGTTAATAATTATTATTATTAGTAGTAGTATTAATGATAATAATAAAATAATAATAACATATACCTATATTAGGGTATATCGTAATATAATAATAATAATAATAATAATAATAATATTGTTGTTGTTATTAATAATAATAAAAATAATAATAACTCATACCAATATAAAGGCATATAATAATAACAATAATAATAACAACAACATATGCTCATATATGGTATTATTATTATTATTATTATATATAGGTATATGTTAATAATTATTATTAGTAGTAGTAGTATTAATTATAATAATAAAATAATAATAACATATACCCATATTAGGGTATATCATAATATATTAATAATAATAATAATATTGTTGTTATTAATAATAATAAAAATAATAATAACTCATACCAATATAAGGGCATATAATAATAATAATAATAATAATAATAATAATAATAATAATAATAACAACATATGGCCATATTAGGGTATATAAAAATGTTATTATTATTATTGTTGTTGTTATTATTAATAATAATAATAACATATACCAATATGTGTATAATAATAGCAATAACAACATATGCCCATATCAGGCTATATAATAATATAATAATAATAATATTATCTAAAAATACATTTATATATTTTTTTGGTATTATTGGTATTTTTTAAATAAAATTTTAATAAGGTTTTACTTTCACTGAAGACATTTTCGATATAAAAAGACACAAATACAATGAATACTGCCGCCGTCGTATTATTATTATTATTATTGTTTATTTATATAGCGCCATCAACTTCCGTAGCGCTTTACAAGGTATATTATGTAACGTATATTATAGTATAGAAATGCATTAATAACTCTTATAACTTTTATATATGAAATTGTGGATTGTAGTTGGCATCTTTTTATTATTTATTATTATTTATGATGTATTCTGGTGATTTTATCACATACTATAAATGTATATAGTGTAAATGATATCATTATATAATTGTTTTATCTCTCTCTCTCTCTTTATATATATATATATAATAGTTACCCTATTTGTCATTCCCTATTGTACAGTGCCATGGAAAATAATGGTAATATAATATAAATAAACACTAATAATAATAATATATATATATATATAGTGTGTGTGTGTGGTGTAGTGTGACACATAGCTACATGTGCGTCTGTCACGCTGATGGCTAAATGGTTTTGTGGGGCTGAGCGATGGGTCGGGGGGATCACTAATCCGTGCGCTAATTGCTGCCATTAGTGTGACACGCCACCGCTTACCCAGCATGCCTGTCACCAGCAGTGTCTAACTGTCACCTATCACCACAGCCCTGCATCCACCCTGTCTGTAATGACTGCTTTGTACAGCGCTGTGGTATATGTCAGCGCTATATAATGTATAATAACAGTGTGTGAGTGTGGGGGAGACATTAGAGTGTGAGCTCTGAGGGACAGGAGGTCATGTGACTGCTTCTATGTACAGCGCTGTGGTATATGTCAGCGCTATATAAATGTATAATAACAGTGTGTGAGTGTGGGGGAGACATTAGAGTGTGAGCTCTGAGGGACAGGAGGTCATGTGACTGCTTCTATGTACAGCGCTGTGGTATGTGTCAGCGCTATATCAATGTATAGTAACATTGGATGGATGGAAATGATTGCAAGCTCTTGGGGTGAAAACAATAGAAAATAAATGTGTGATTCTAATTCCAACTATTGGGAACGATCGATCAGAATTCTGATCAAATCCTTAATTTAAATCCAAACGTAATTTGTTCCAGGGATTAAAGTTACTATTTATCACAAATCAATGATCGATCAGAATTCTGATCAAAACGTGATACTCAATCATTGCAAAGCAGACAATGAAATTCGATCGTTCCGGGTCCGGACGCAGCATCTTGTGCTGATCTGATTCGATCGATTTTCAATAGATATAGTCAATATTAAAATTGTGGTTTACAGGCAATTCTAAAGCCCCATTGTAACTATCGGGGACGATCTGTCGGCATTTTGATCAAATCGTTAATCTAAATTACGATGAATTGCTGATTAAATCAGACTTTGATCATTAAAAATAAAAGCCACCGTTTATCACAAAGCAACGATAGGAAACGATCGTTCAGAATTCTGATCAAAACGTGACATTCAATCATTGCAAAGCAGACAATGAAATTCGATCGTTCCGGGTCCAGCAACCTTGTGCTGATCTGACTCAATCGATCAGAATTCTGATCAAATCCTTAATATAAATCTAAACAGAATTTGTTCCCGGGCCATCGATTGCTGATTTAATCATAATTCGATCATTTAAAAAAAAACACAATGATAGGGAACGATCGATATCAGAATTCTGATCGAAACGTGACACCCAGAATTCCATGTTACAAAGGAAATGAGGCCGATCAGAAGATCGTTCGATCATCACCATACAATCGATTAAAACTGAGATTCACGAGCTTTTTACCATTTCCACTATTGTTCTTTATTCATGAAGCGCCATCATATTCCATGGCGCTGTACAAAATAACAAGACCATCGGATCGAAATAACGAGTTACAAGCAAATCACCGCCACATCCTGATCAGGAAACGATCTGTCAGACTTCACTGATATGGATTACAAATTCAATTGGAAACCGATCGTTCAGAGTCCAGAAACAAAGCCGGTCTGATCTGATCGTTATCTGATTAGAGAAAACAATCAAAATAAATGTGTGATTCTAATTCCAACTATTGGGAACGATCGATCAGAATTCTGATCAGACCCTTAATATAAATCTAAACAGAATCTACTGTTACTGATTATCACACAGCAACGATTGGAAACGATCGATCAGAGTTCTGATCAAATCCTTCATATAAATCCAAACGTAATTTGATCCGTGCCATTGTTCGATCACTTAAAAAACACACAATGATAGGGAACGATCAATATCGGAATTCTGATCACAACGTGAGATCCCGAATTCCTTGTTACAAAGGACAATGAGGACGATCAAAAGATCGTTCGATCATCACCATACAATTGATTAAAACCGAGATTCACAAGCTTTTTACCATTTCCACTAATATTCTTTATTCATGAAGCGCCATCATATTCCATGGCGATGTACAAACGAACAAGTCAATCGGATCGAAATAACAAGTTACAAGCAAAAGACGCCACGTCCTGATCGGAAACGATCTTCAGCGATTACAAAATCAATTGGAAACCGATCAATCCGTTTAGAAACAAAGCCGATCTGATCCGATCGTTTCCGATTGGAGAAAACAATCAAAATAAATGTGTGATTCTAATTCCAACTATTGGGAACGATCGATCAGAATTCTGATCAAATCCTTGAAATAAATCTAAACGTAATTTGCTCTGGGGATGAAATTTACTGTTTATCACACAGCAATGATCGATCAGAATCCTGATCAAAACGTTATATTCAATCATTGCAAAGCAGACAATGAAATTCGATCGTTCCGGGTCCAGGAATCTTGTGCTGATCTGATTCGATCGCTTTTCAATCAGAAAAAAAAAAAACAATCAATATTAAAATGGCGGGTTAGAGGCAATTCTAACGCTCCATTGTAACTATCGGGGACGATCGATCGGCATTATGATCAAATCTTTAATCTCAATCCAAACAAAAGTCGTTCTATACACAGAGCCGTCGCTTGCTGATCAAATCAGAATCCAATCATTAAAAATAAAGTTACTGATCACACATCAATGATAGGAAACGATCAATCAGGATTCTGATCAAAACGTGATATTCAATCATTTCAAAGCAGACAATGAAATTCGATCGTTCCGGGTCCAGCAATCTTGTGCTGATCTGATTCGATCGATCAAAATTCTGATCAAATCGTTAATCTAAATCCAAACGAAAGATTGTTCTATACACAGAGCCATTGATTGCTGATTAAATCAGACTTCGATCATTAAAGAAAAAGTTACTGATCACACATCAATGATCGATTAGAATTCTGATCAAACGTGATATTCAATCATTGCAAAGCAGACGATGAAAACTGAACATTCCGGATCCACAGCATCTCGCGCTGATCTGATTCGATCGCTTTCCAATCAGAATAAACAATCAATATTAAAATGGTGAGTTAAGGTAACCCTCTATTGTAACTATGGGGGACGATCTGTCGGCATTCTGATCAAATCGTTAATCTAAATTAGGAAGAAAAGATTGTTCTATACACAGAGCCGTCGCTTGCTGATCAAATCAGAATTCGATCATTAAAAATAAAGTTACTGCTAATCACACATCAATGATCAATCAGAATTCTGATCAAATCTTTCCAGCCACACAGCAACCTTGTGCTGATCTGATTCGATCGCTTTTCAATAAAAAAAAATCAATATTAAAATTGTGAGTTACAGGCAATTCTAACGCTCGATTGTAACTATCGAGGACGATCTGTCGTCATTCTGATCAAATCGTTAATCTCAATCCAAACGAAAGATTGTTCTATACACAGAGCCGTCGATTGCTGATTTAATCAGAATTTGATCATTAAAAATAAAGTTACTGATCTCACAGCAACGATCGGAAACGATCGATCAGGATTCTGATCAAAATGTGATATTCAATCAGACGATGAAATTCGATCGTTCCGGGTCCAGCGACCTTGTGCTGATCTGATTCGATCGCTCAAAATTCTGATCAAATCCTTAATCTCAATCCAAACCAAAGATTGTTCTATACACAGAGCCGTCACTTGCTGATTTAATCAGAATTCAATCTTTTTAAGTTACGTTTAACACACTAATGATTGGGAACGATCGATCAATATTCTGATCAAATCCTTAATATAAATCCAAACGTGATCGATTGCGGATTCGATCCTATACACAAATGAGCTGAACTCACACGTTACAAACAATCAGCCCCCACACTATTCCTTTTAATATCGGGGAAGATCCGATCGAAACGAGATATCCGAAAATACAAAGCAAATTAGGACTATCAAAAATTGGTCCCGGGCCCGGACACCGAGCGATCACTTTGTAATAGATCTACAATACACACAACGATCACTTTCTAATCGATCTACAATACACACAACGATCACTTTCTAATCGATCTACAATACACACAATGATCACTTTCTGATCGATCTACAATACACACAACGATCACTTTCTAATCGATCTGCGATAAACACAACGATCACTTTCTAATCGATCTACAATACACACAACGATCACTTTCTAATCGATCTACAATACACACAACGATCACTTTCTGACCGATCTACAATACACACAACAATCACTTTCTGACCGATCTACAATACACACAACGATCACTTTCTGATCGATCTACAATACACACAACGATCACTTTCTGATCGATCTACAATACACACAACGATCACTTTCTGATCGATCTACAATACACACAACGATCACTTTCTGACCGATCTACAATACACACAACGATCACTTTCTGACCGATCTACAATACACACAACGATCACTTTCTGACCGATCTACAATACACACAACGATCACTTTCTGATCGATCTACAATACACACAACGATCACTTTCTGACCGATCTACAATACACACAACGATCACTTTCTGACCGATCTACAATACACACAACGATCACTTTCTGATCGATCTACAATACACACAACGATCACTTTCTAATCGATCTACAATACACACAACGATCACTTTCTGACCGATCTACAATACACACAACGATCACTTTCTGATCGATCTACAATACACACAACGATCACTTTCTGACCGATCTACAATACACACAACGATCACTTTCTGATCGATCTACAATACACACAACGATCACTTTCTAATCGATCTACAATACACACAACGATCACTTTCTGACCGATCTACAATACACACAACGATCACTTTCTGATTCGATCGTATAAACGAATTAATCAAACTCCCACATAGATTTTCGCTTTTCTTACCTATTCAATCATAATTCGATCGTAAAAAATCAACGAGTTCCAATTGTGTGGCGCCAGGGGGTCCAAATTCTGATTGAAAATTAATTCAAAATCGCCCCCCCCCCCCCCATACACGCTGAGTTTTCCGGTCGGCCTCTCTTCAAACAAAGCGATCGCATTGGTTCAATTTGTTTCTAAAAATAACCCTAACCATGGGCTAAAAATAGCTTCTGTTTCTAATAATAGAATCTGCAGCTGATCGTTTCCACAAACAATCGAGAGATTTTAACAACAAAAGGACGCGACCAGGACAAGGATCGTACAATCGCAATAACAAAGCGCGGTTCAACAAACGATACAATCAAGAAATTTCTCAAACGCCAGATTTATGTTGGACGATCGTTCATACAATCGATTCAATTTCAATCTATCTGGAGAGTTGCTCATGTTGCACAGGTCTGGATTGCTTCCAACAAATATGAGGCGATCTCTGGATGATCGGAAAAACGATCAACGCGAAAATAAAAAGCCACAGGAGCGGCTGGCGCGATTTATCTCCGCGTAATTTAATTGCAACCAATTTTTTAAAACGATCAAAACAAAAGCCACAGGAGCAATCGACGCGACGTATCTCTGCAAAAATTAACTGTAACGGGAAAAAAACGATCAAATCGAAAGCCACAGGAGCAATTGACGTGGTGTATCTCCGCATAAATTAACTGTAACGGGAAAAAACGATCAAATCGAAAACCACAGGAGCAATCAACGCGACGTATCTCTGCGTAAATTAACTGTAACGAGAAAAAAACGATCAAATCGAAAGCCACAGGAGCAATTGACGTGGTGTATCTCCGCATAAATTAACTGTAACGGGAAAAAACGATCAAATCGAAAACCACAGGAGCAATCAACGCGACGTATCTCTGCGTAAATTAACTGTAACGAGAAAAAAACGATCAAATCGAAAGCCACAGGAGCAATTGACGTGGTGTATCTCCGCATAAATTAACTGTAACGGGAAAAAAAACGATCAAATCGAAAACCACAGGAGCACATCTCTGCGCGATTCAATTCCAAGTCGATCATTAAAACAGTCAAATTGTAATCAAAATCTAAAGCAAAAGTCGATTTTTGCGTGATTGATCCGCAACCAATCCTAAAAACGATCAAATCAAATTTAAAAGTTATGGGAGCAGTCGGCATGTCGATCGTAAAGACAATCAAAGCAAAATCGAAAGCCACAGGAGCAATCGACATGATGTATCTCTGCATAAATTAACTGTAACGGGAAAAAACGATCAAATCAAAAGCCACAGGAGCAGATCTCTGCGCGTTTCAATTCAAAGTCGATCGATTTGATCGTAAAAATCGGTTTGGCTCCTGCCAAACGATGGAAACCGATTTTCACAGCACAAAACGATCAGAATTCCTTCCACTTCCTTCGCTTTGACCAAAGAAGATACGATCACCCGAAAAACTTCCCAGGGAATTGTTCATACTGTAAAATAGTTTTGATCAAAATCGAATATTCGGATCGTTCTGAGATTTTCTAGGGTCTCGCGTGAGATTTTTGGAAAAGGTTTCATGAGATTTAAGTTCGATCAGAAATCCATTGAAGGCTTCTTGGTGATCCCTGAACAACGTTTTAATAAAATGATCAGAAAATCGATCCAAACGATCAAACAGATTCGGTCTGTCCAATAGGTTCTGTGCAGGGTTATTTTTTAAAATGATCGTCATGATAACAATCGATCGCCAATGATCATCTCAAGAAACGATTAACCAACCGATCCAATATGAAATCACACAGCGAGTCCGCGTCATTTTACCCCAATAATGATGGTCACACGCACAGCGATCGCTCGTCTATCTGATCGCATTTCAAATGTAAAATCAATCCAATCGGAATCAAGATTTCCTGCGATTCCTTCATCTTGAGGATTAGAATTACGATCGAAAAAATCTTTGTGCGCAGAGGAAACGATCAGAATGTACAGATCCTCGCAGCCCACGCACGATCGGAAGTAACCTGCATTGACTGTCAGAATTATTTCTAACTGATACAATCGGATTTCATCCTAAGTGATAAATCGCACCCAGGAACGGCTGATACGATCGATCGCGAATCCTGGAAGAGTCCGATCTGATCATTTTACACGGTTAAATAAGGGTTAATGCAGCTGGAAATCTCCTGACACATCGAACGCCAACCGATAATCCTGAAATGATTGAACAATCTGATTTGATTATCCGATCGATAATTCTGAATCCATTGAAATCCTCCTGCAGTATGAACAGTCTGATCGTTTGAACGCTTGACAATCACTGGCCAATCCGATGGCAATCAAGAAAAAATACGATCAAATTGAATTGGAAAGCTACAGGCAACTTTTCATACATCTGATCGTTTTATCACTTGACAATCACTGGCCAATCCAATGGCAATTCAGTAAGGAATACGATCAAATTGAATTGAAAAGCGACAGGCAATTTCTAATACACAGAATAGTCTGATCGTTTGATCACTTGACAATCACTGATCAAACCGATGACAATCAAGAATAAATACGTTCAAATTGAATTGGAAAGCTACAGGCAACTTTTCATACATCTGATCATTTTATCACTTGACAATCACTGATCAATCCAATGACAATCAAGAATATTTACGATCAAATTGAATCAAAAAGCTAGAGGCAATTTCTAATACACAGAATAGTCTGATCGTTTGATCACTTGACAATCACTGATCAATCCGATGACAATCAAGAATAAATACGATCAAATTGAATTAGAAAGCTACAGGCAATTTCTAATACCCAAAACAATCTGATTGTCATCACTTGACAATCACTGGCCAATCCAATGGCAATTCATTAAGGAATACGATCAAATTGAATTGGAAAGCTATCGGCAATTTCTAATACACAGAATAGTCCGATCGTTTTATCACGCGACAATCACTGATCAATCCGATGACAATCAAGAATAAATACGATCAAATTGAATTAGAAAGCTACAGGCAATTTCTAATACACAGGACATTCTGATCGTTTCATCACTTGACAATCATTGGCCAATCAATACGATCAAATTGAATTAGAAAGCTACAGGCAATTTCTAATACACAGGGCAATCTGATCGTTTTATCACACGACAATCTCTAAGCAATTTAATGGCAATTAAAAATTAAATGCGATCAAAATGAAATGTAACGCCACGGCAATTTCCCATACTCCAATTCCACTATTCCGATCGATCGTTTATTATTCTGATAAAGAATTTAGGAAACCTTGGTTAGTGATGCAAAAAGAAAACGATTAAAAAAAACAGGTTTAGGGCCCCTCACTGCAGCAATATAATGAAAGATCAAAATGTTCCCGAGCGATCGAATGATCGAATAAAAAAACTCAAAAGAGTTCAGGAGGGAAGTGTTTTTAAGAAGAAACTTAACGATAGAACAAGGGGGGAACAAGGGGGCACAACCTGAAGCTAGTCGGGGGGAAGATCAGGAGCAATGTTAGAAAATATTATTTTACAGAAAGAGTAGTAGGTGCTTGGAACAAACTTCCAGCAGAGGTAGTTGAAACATCAACAGTCACTGAATTTAAACATGCCTGGGATAAGCACACATCTATCCTAAGATAAAGAGAACATACAGTATATACATAAGATAAAGAGAACATACAGTATACACATAAGATACAGAGAACATACAGTATATACATAAGATAAAGAGAAGAGAACATACAGTATACACATAAGGGCAGACTAGATGGACCGTATGGTCTCCTTCTGCCGTCAACCTTCTATGTTTCTATGTCTATGTTTCTAATCATCACATTTAGATTTGATCGTTCAGTTGGTGCAATCATATTGCTGTGTGTATGGCGGCAACAGGGCCGACGTCACACAAGTGCGAATGATCGTCACTGTGATCGGACAAAGCGGCGGTGCTGCCAATCACTGCAGCGCTGCTATAGAGTGTGTCACCCACAGCAGCCGTGGCGCAGCGCTGGACTCACACACTTTCTCTTTGGGCTTTAATTTCCTGTTCGATTATTTGGGTTGGGATCAAATCATTTCTGATTGGTCCGATCGAACCGATTCGCAATGACCTCCCGCAACTCGTCACCCGGCAACTGCCGGACCATGGGGAAGGGATTATAAAATACACGATAATTATTATTATTATTATTGTTATTATTGTTATTGTTGTTATTTATTTATAGAACGTCATCCTATAAATAGAAAAACTATTTATATCCCATCACACAGTTACCGACAGCTCAGTATATAGATAGATAGATAGATAGATAGATAGATAGATAGATAGATAGATAGATATGAGACAGATAGATAGATAGATAGATAGATAGATAGATAGATAGATAGATATGAGATAGATAGATAGATAGATAGATAGATAGATAGATAGATAGATAGATATGAGACAGATAGATAGATAGATAGATAGATATGGGATAGATAGATAGATAGATAGATAGATAGATATGAGATAGATAGATAGATAGATAGATAGATAGATAGATAGATAGATAGATATGGGATAGATAGATAGATAGATAGATAGATAGATATGAGATAGATAGATAGATAGATAGATAGATAGATAGATAGATAGATATGGGATAGACAGATAGATAGATAGATAGATAGATAGATAGATAGATAGATAGATATGGGATAGATAGATAGATAGATAGATAGATAGATAGATAGATAGATATGGGATAGATAGATAGATAGATAGATAGATAGATAGATATGAGATAGATAGATAGATAGATATGAGATAGATAGATAGATAGATAGATAGATAGATAGATAGATATGAGATAGATAGATAGATAGATATGAGATAGATAGATAGATAGATAGATAGATAGATAGATAGATATGAGATAGATAGATAGATAGATAGATAGATAGATAGATAGATATGGGATAGATAGATAGATAGATAGATAGATAGATAGATAGATAGATAGATATGGGATAGATAGATAGATAGATAGATAGATAGATAGATAGATAGATAGATATGGGATAGATAGATAGATAGATATGAGATAGATAGATAGATAAATATGAGATAGATAGATAGATAGATAGATAGATATGGGATAGATAGATAGATATGAGATAGATAGATAGATAGATAGATAGATAGATAGATAGATATGAGATAGATAGATAGATAGATAGATAGATAGATAGATAGATAGATAGATATGGGATAGATAGATAGATAGATAGATAGATAGATAGATAGATAGATATCGGAAATATATGAGATAGATAAAATATAATAGATAGAATGACATCACCGCAATGACATCACAGTGTACAGCTTATCTGGCCCCATTCACCAGGTGCCTCGGTCATGGGTTCAGGCAAAGTGATTGTTGGGCCGACAACTGATAACAAAAAACTTCAGGTCCACTTTAAATTGGATTGTAATCTTCAATTTGGGGATTTTGTATCATAATGCAGAAAGCGTCTCATAAAGCCACAGCTGGTCACTTCAGTTCCACTTTAAAGTGAAAGATAAGCTCTTTTTTTTTAATGACTTATATATCACAATTGAGCTGCCATTGGTGACTTCAGAGTTCAAAGCGGAACAAAACGCACCCAGGTCATACGGCAAACGCCTCTCATCGCTATCAAAGGGTAGCGCACATTAAAGTGGACCCTCACCCTGAATAAGAGCCTATCGTGTATGTTTCCCACACCCTGTACATACAGATTGCTCACATAAATCCGGACCCTCACCCTGAATAAGAGCCTATCTTATATCTTTCCCCCCTGTACATACAGATTGCTCACTTTAATCCGGACCTTCACCCTGAATAAGAGCCTATCTTATATCTTTCCCCCCTGTACATACAGATTGCTCACTTTAATCCGGACCTTCACCCTGAATAAGAGCCTATCTTATATGTTTCCCCCACCCTGTACATACAGATTGCTCACATTAATCCGGACCTTCACCCTGAATAAGAGCCTATCTTATATGTTTCCCACACCCTGTACATACAGATTGCTCACATTAATCCGGACCTTCACCCTGAATAAGAGCCTATCTTATATGTTTCCCACACCCTGTACATACAGATTGCTCACATTAATCCGGACCTTTACCCTGAATAAGAGCCTATCTTATATGTTTCCCACACCCTGTACATACAGATTGCCCCCACATTAATCCGGACCTTCACCCTGAATAAGAGCCTATCTTATATGTTTCCCCACCCTGTACATACAGATTGCTCACATTAATCCGGACCTTCACCCTGAATAAGAGCCTATCTTATATGTTTCCCCACCCTATACATACAGATTGCTCACATTAATCCGGACCTTCACCCTGAATAAGAGCCTATCTTATATGTTTCCCACACCCTGTACATACAGATTGCTCACATTAATCCGGACCTTCACCCTGAATAAGAGCCTATCTTATATGTTTCCCCACCCTGTACATACAGATTGCTCACATTAATCCGGACCTTCACCCTGAATAAGAGCCTATCTTATATGTTTCCCACACCCTGTACATACAGATTGCTCACATTAATCCGAACCCTCACCCTGAATAAGAGCCTATCTTATATGTTTCCCTACCCTGTACATACAGATTGCTCACATTAATCCGGACCCTCACCCTGAATAAGAGCCTATCTTATATGTTTCCCACACCCTGTACATACAGATTGCTCACATTAATCCGGACCTTCACCCTGAATAAGAGCCTATCTTATATGTTTCCCACATCCTGTACATACAGATTGCTCACATTAATCCGGACCCTCACCCTGAATAAGAGCCTATCTTATATGTTTCCCACACCCTGTACATACAGATTACTCACATTAATCCGAACCCTCACCCTGAATAAGAGCCTATCTTATATGTTTCCCACATCCTGTACATACAGATTGCTCACATTAATCTGGACCTTCACCCTGAATAAGAGCCTATCTTATATGTTTCCCCACACCCTGTACATACAGATTGCTCACATTAATCCGGACCGTCACCCTGAATAAGAGCTTATCTTATATGTTTCCCACACCCTGTACATACAGATTGCCCACATTAATCCGGACCTTCACCCTGAATAAGAGCCTATCTTATATGTTTCCCACACCCTGTACATACAGATTGCCCACATTAAAAATCTTCCTACCTGCATCTATTGCATGTTATGATCCTTTAAACATCCAAGATGGCGGCTCATGGAGCATCAGGCAGCCTGCAAACAGGAAGTGTCTTCTGACTGTGCTGCTCTGCATTCTGGGATTGCTGAGCTTTTGCTGACCCCAGCTCTGCTCTGTCTGAGCAAAGCACAGCTTTAACCCGCCCCCAGTACTTTATCCCACTCTCCTCTCCTCAGTAAGTGTGACGCTTCTGAGTAAAGATGGCAGCGCCCGTATCCTAGAGTCCTGAACAGAGTTGCAGCCCAGTGGGGGAAAGAATAATAAGTAAGTGACTAAAAACTTATGTTAGATGCTGGGGAATCGTTTAAGGGTTTGGACTTTCCATTAAATCATGGTGAAGGTCCGCTTTAAGATTGGCTGGGGGGGGGAGTGTGCATGGCGCCGGGGATGCTGGAGCGCGCGCTCCCCATTAAAGTCAATGAGAGCCGTTTGCCGACTGACATAGACACTGCGGACTAATCTGATTGGACGAGAGCTCGCACATGTGCCGTTGGAACGAGGAAGAGGTTCCGGGGGGTGTCACACAGGGGGGGGGGGGGGGCGTCCCAATTCAGGATGCCCCCGGGGAGCGGAACAATACCCGGGAAAGTCATATTCCTGGGTTTTGTTCCACGTTAACTACCACCCACCCAGCCCCTCGCATACGTCCACCCATGGGCACTATAGGTCCGCTTTAAAGTGCATTGAAAACTCAATTTATTATAATGTAGGTGGCGTTTATAAGAGTCCAACACCCGGACTCACAGACAAAGCGCGCAAACACATACATTCCCCTCTGATAAATTCACCCATGGGCAAATCAGGTCCACTTTAAAGTGGACTGTAAGCTTCATTTTGAGGATTACGTATCACCATGCACAGCCCCTCGCAAAAATTCACGCCAGGCCACTTCAGGTCCACTTTAAAGTATATTGTGGGCGTCACTTTGGGGAATATGTATCACAATGCACAGCCCCTTTCGAATAGTCATCACAATAGTCACAATAGTCATTCCATGCCACTTCAGGTCCACTTTAAAGGTAAGCGTCGCTTTAGGGAATATTTATCACAATGCACAGCTCCTCTCCAAAATCCACCCCAGGCCACTTCAGGTCCACTTTAAAGATAAGCATCGCTTTAGGGAATAGGTATCAGAATGCAGAGACCCTCTCAAAAATCCACCCCAGGCCGCTTCGGGTCCACTTTAAAGTGTATTGCAAGCATCACTTTGGGGAATATGTATCACAAGTCACAGCCTCTCTCCAACATTCACTTCGGACCGCTTTGGGTCCACTTTAAAGTGGATTGTAAGCGTCACTTTAGGGAATAGGTATAACAAGTCACAGCCCCTCTCAAAAAGTCACAACTGACCGCTTAAGGTCCACTTTAAATTGGATTGTAAGCTTTTTTTTTTGTTTAATGACTATGTATCGCCGTTGATGCCATTAGAGTCTTAACTACCAGCCGGGTCTCGCGGACAAAGCGCACAAACACAGCCCCCTCACCTAAACTCACTCAATTGCACTTCAGGTCCACTTTAAAGTGGATTGTAAGCTCATCAATTCACCCCATTGGGCATTTTCAGGAATGACGTATTATAATTTAAATGCTGATAATATCCAAGTCTCACAGACACGCAGCACCCAAGCCTGGCCTCTGCCCGCTTTAGGCCCACTTTAGGTCCGCTTTAAAGTGGATTTTCAACGCCCTTGTATTACAATCGAACTCCCATTGATGAGAACAGCGTCTATCTACCCAGACCCGGTCTTACAGACACACAGCACCCAAGCCCGGCCTCTGCCCACTTTAGGCCCGCTTTAAAGTACATTTTAAATGACTCGGAGACACCGCTCCCTCCCCTAAATTCACAATTGGTCACTTCAGGTCCACCTTAAGGCTGATTTAGTTTTGGAGATTATGTAAAATAATGCAACTGCTGTGGATGCTGCACAACACAGGGGTCACCCTCTCCCGAACTCACTGCTGGGCACTTTAGTTCCGCTTTAGATCCCGAAAACTACAACTTTCCTCCTGCAAATGCAAATCGAGTGATTATATATATAAAGCGCCATCATCCTCCGTGGCGCTGTACAAGGTGGAACTGACTCTACTTATAATACACAGCGTCAGATGTAACAGTAAACTGACTGCTGGGCACTTTAGCTCCGCTTTATTTAGATCCCGAACACTACATATTACCTCCTGGAAGGTTATTATTATATATGAAGCGCCGACATCCTCCGTGGCGCTGTACAAGGTGGAAGTACTTGTAATACACAGCAGGTACCATAACAATAGAACAGCAACACAAAACAGGAGCCCGCCGGGGAGTATTTCCTGGGGCCAGTCCGAGCCTGAGAGAATAAAACAGCGAGTCCAGTTGCCTTGGTCTATCCCCTGGCTTGGATGAACCTGCGCAGGCGCGTTAATGACAGACTCGGCAGGGGAGTGCGAATTTTGGGGAGAGATCGCTCCTTAGTAAATTAGGCCTCCAGCTGTCCTATGCTTATCGCGCCGACAGAAATCGCGTGTCGCGTGTCCCGACAGTAATACATCCGCGATAATAATCGCTCCTCTCGATAGGAAGACTTTATTATACATAGACAGAGCTCAGCTAAATAATCCCCCCTAACCAACCGATCATCGAGCGATATGTACTAACCCCACACACGCGACTACTAATCTCTTCCTTCATATAAAGAACACCGACCACCCCCCCCCCATTATATATAACTTCCATCTATCGATCTATTTATGTATTATTAGTATTATTATTATTTTGTAATACACATCGATGTACGATCTCCTCTATACCACACTATGCCGATATGTACTAACCCCACACACACGCCAATAATTACCCCCCTCTTCATATAAAGACACAGACCACCACTCCTGTTATATGTAACTCTTATCTATCTATCTATCTATCTATCTATCTATCTATCTATCTATCTATCTATCTATCATTATTATTATTGTTATTATTAAAAATATTATTATTCTGTAATACACATCGATGTACGATCTGCCCTATACCACACTATGCCGATATGTACTAACCCCCACACACACGCCAATAATTACTCCCCTCTTCATATACAGACACAGACCACCACTCCTATTATATGTAACTCTTATCTATCTATCTATCATCATTATTATTATTGTTATTATTAAAAATATTATTATTCTGTAATACACGATCTCCCGATACCACAACATGCCGACATGTACTAACCCCACACACGGGACTACTAACCTCTCCCTTCATATGAAGAACACAGACCACCCTCTATTATATGTAACTCCTATCTATCTATTATTATAATTATTAATACTGTTATTAGTATTCTATAACACACATCGATGTGCAGTCTCCCCTATACCACACCAAGACGTTATGTACTAACCTGACACACGCGACTACTTACCTCCCCTTCATATAAAGAACACCGAGCACCACCCCTTTTATATATAACTCTTTTCTATCTATCTCTCTATCTATCTATTATTATTATCGTTATTATTATTATTATTATTATTATTTCTATCGTTATTCTGTAATACACATCGATGTTATGTACGATCTCCCCTATACCACACTATGCCGATATGTACTAACCTGACACACAGGACTACTCACCCCCCTCTTCATATAAAGTATACCGACCACCCCCCTCCATTAAATGTAACTCTTATCTATTATTATTGTTGTTATTACTGTTATTATTCTGTAATACTGATCGATGTTATGTACGATCTCCCATATACCACACCACGCCGATATGTACTAACCTGACACACAGGACTACTTCTTACCCCCCTCTTCATATAAAAACACAGACCACCCCCTATTATATGTAACTTTTTAATATCTATCTATCTATCTATCTATCATTATAATTATTAGTATTGTTATTATTATTGTTTTCTAATACACATCGATGTTATTTATGTGCGATTTCCACTGTACGACACCATGGCGATGTGTACTAACCTGACACACAGGACTGCTCACCTCTCCCATCATATGAAGAACACCGACCCCCCATTATATGGATCTATCTATCTATCTATCTATTTATTATTATTCTGTAATACACACTGATGTACGATCTCCCCTATACCACACAAGGCCGATATGTACTAACCTATGTACTAACCTGACACACGTCACTGCTTACCCCCCTCTTCATATAAAGAACACCGACCCCCCCCCCCCCCCCCCCCCATTCAGGGGAGTAACTGAATGTGATGGGGCCCTGGTGCGAACATTAAATGAGGCCCTTTGATGGCTCATAAGCAATTTTTTTCTGTCTTTTAACTCAGCTGGATGCAGCCAAACAACTAAAGACTAAGACAGCCGAGACAAATGCTGCTTCCTTCATATAAATGATGCCAAGTGAGCACAAATATGATAACTAAGGTGGAGGAGCAGCAATGATGGGGGCCCCCTTGACCTTCTGGGCCCGGTGCGGACGCACAACTGCACCCCCTGCTCAAGTTACGCCCCTGTTCCCATCTATCTATCTGTCTGTCTATTATTACTATTATTATTATTATTATTATTATTATTCTGTAATACACATCGATGTACGATCTCTCCTAGGCCACACAAGGCCGATATGTACTAACCTGACGCACAGGACTACTCATCCCTCATATAAAGAACACCGACCACCCCCTAATATATATATATATATATATATATATATATATATATATATATATATATATATATATATATCTCATAATAATAATATAATATAATAAAATAAATATCGATCGATAGCCATAGCAGTCACACCATTTAGAGACAGAGCTGTCGCCAGTAAATAATAAGATGACAGAGAATATGCTCAGATCTATATCGAATGTTCTACAGTGTTTCTATTGTTTTATTATTATAATAAATTATTATTATTATTATTATTATCATCATTATCAGTTTTATAAATAGCAAATTAGAAGCACCAGTGGTGGTAATAATCCTACTATCAGGATGTAAAACGGGGGATTATTCTGTAATAACAGATCAGAGGAGAATACTGGAATGACGATAATAATAATAAATAATAATAATATTAATAATTATAGTCATTGATGAGGGTTTAATATTGTTTTCTTTTGCTAAAACATTTGGCCAGTGAATTTCCGATTTCTAACACAGAGAAGAGCGCCGCCCGGCGGAATGAAAGGGGGAAATGGCCACAGTTAATTTTTTATAATTAGATTATTATTATTATTATTATTATTATTATTATTATTAATATTATATTAGGAGTGATTGGGTCGCCAGGAGATAACAGTTAGTGATCGTTGAATTTCAAATAGCGCCCAAAAGAGCCCCACTACCCTGTCCAATTGTTTCTAATAGTATTACCCAATAATAATACGATGTAGCTTCATGACACATCCCACAGATGGAGATTGTAGAAGGCCCTTATAATATATTAATAATAATAGTAATAATAATTGCTTTGGGTTCAAGTTATTTTTGGTTCCAAAATATCAAAAGTTTAAACTGGCCCCCAATCCCACAGTCCAGCCACCGGGGCAGACGGTAATATGAGGTAATATTAGTAATATTGATTAATATTAGTAATAGTAATAATAATAATAATATTAATAATATTGATTTAGGATAAAATCATTTATCTGCTGATATTGCTGCAGAATATTTGATGGTTAATCTGATCCTCTACACCCCAATAACACAGGCCAGCCTTCAGGACAGACATAGAATGGTAATAATAATATTAATGACAATAATAATAATAATTGGTTTGAGTACAGTTATATTCCTGTTGATTTGGCTGCAGATTAAAGTTAAATCTGATCCTTCACAACCAGCTCAGCTATCAAGCCACGGAGAGTGCTGTGATAATATTAGTAATAAATAATTGCAATTTAATATATAATAATAATAATATATACATAATAATAATATTGATTTAGGTGGAAGCAATTTTCTGTCGATCTGGCTGCAGGGAATCTGATGACCTGATCTTCATCATCTCTAATAACACAGCCCAGCCATGATAGGAATATTAATAATATTTATTATAATAATATAATGATTCTCATATGTATACGTCATAGCAGACTTACATAATCCTTAGATGTGAAATCTGTTCTTCTGTGAGATTATTATTTAATCCTAACATGGGGGAAAGATCGTAGATTGAACTGTAATAATAATAATCATTGTTCTTATTATAATATGATTAATATAAATAGTAGCAGAAGCATCTACTATCTTTATTAATATACGTTATTAATAACAGTCTATAGAATATCAGCATTAGATGGCAAATCTGTGCTGTGAGATTTTATCATACTGACAGATCACAGACTAAACAGTAATAATAATAATCATTGTTCTTATTATAATGTGATTAATATAAATAGTAGCGGAAGTATCTAATATTTTTATTCATATAAGTTATTATAATTAGTATTAAAATAATAGTCTATAGAATATCAGCATTAGATGGCCAATCTGTTCTTCTGTGAGGTTTTATCATGCTGACAGATCACAGACTAAGCATTAATAATAATAACTGCTGTTGCTATTATTTAAATTATATGATTTGGGAAAGAGGAATTAGAGATATCTCATATTAATAAGTTATTATACTTAAATCTGTAGATTCTTATATCAGACTGACATATCACACACTGGACAATAATAATAATAATTGTTGTTATTATTATTATTATCATTACTGTATGATTAATATAAGTAGTAGTAGAAGTTAGCGGATCACAGGGTCCGGCCTAACTCCAGTATCAGCGAAAAAAGAGCAGATCGTGCGAATATGAGAATAATCATAGTTTTATTTTTTTCTTTTTAACGATAATCAAAATAATTATAATTATTATTTTTATATTATATTATTATATTTACATAATTATGGATTTTTATTTTTTATCGAGGAAACGTAAGGGGAAAAAATTTGAGCTCAGGCCGGAAATCACCCGAAAATATCCGCCGAACCTCCAACCCCAAATTTCTACAAGGTTCAGACAGTCCCTGATGGGATGTTATTATTATTATGACATTACACTCACACACAACCATATGTGACGGGGCCCTGGTGCGTTCATTAAATGGGGCCCCGTCATGGCTTATACAGTACATTTGTTCTGTTTTTTTTAACTTGCTGGGTGCAGTTAGAGAACTAATTGCCGAAACAGCAGAGACACATGGTGCTTCATTTATCTAAATAATGTCAAGTGAGGACAAATAGGATAAATAAGGTGGGAGCAACAATGATGGGGGCCCCCCTGACCTTCTGGGCCCCGGCGCGGTCGCACCCTCAGCGTCCCGTTAAGTTATGCCTCTGCTTATACATATTACGCATATATAGGAATATATTACACTTCTGTATAAGAATATGTATTATATATATAGGAGTATATTACACTAATGTTATATAGATAAGGATATATTACACTTATATTAGATAGATATAGGAATATTATATATAAGATCATATTACAGTTATATTTAATATAGTATTTTATTAGGGATATATTACACTAATGTTATACAGATAGGGATATATTACACTAATATTATACAGATAGGGATATATTACAATTATATTATATACAGGAATATTATATATAGTATTATATTACACTTATATAAAGGAATATATCACACGTATATCTAGGGACATTACATATATGTTTATATTACATGTATGTTATATAGTATTATACTAAACTTATATATAGGAATATATTACCCTTATAAGATAAATAGTATTCAATTACGCTGATTATATATAGGAATATATTACACTTATATTACATATAGGAATATATTTCGGCTATATTATTTATAGGAATATTATATATAGGAAGATATTACACTTATTTTATAGAAATAATCTGTGTTTATAGGATTACATCTCACTTATATCATATATAGAAATATTATATTATATATAACAGTAATATATATATATATATATATATATATATATATATATATATATATATATACTTATCTTATTATTATTTAATATTGTTTATTTATATAGCGCCGTCTTCTTCCGTAGCGCTGTACAAGGTTTAAATACAGACAAGATAGGTTTTACAAACTAACATATATTAGTACATATAGTATATAGTATAGTAACATATAGTATAATAATTCACTTATATTGAATATATGAATACTATATATAGGAATATATTAAACGGGATATACTTAATATATTAAACTTATATACTATACATAAACTTATTACGCATGAATGGAGGAGGTCAGAGGAGACAGAACACTATGGTCGGATTTATTGGCCTCTGACAATCAGTAAGGGGGATTATAAATCCTTATTATCTCCAGTCATATTAGCACCTCTTCTCTTTCCTTTAATATCTGCCCCATAAACACAGCGATCGGATCGCCGCCGTCCTCTATACAATAGTAATAATAGCACGGTGATGACGTGTCAGTCTGTATGCGCGTATTCTTAGTACATAGCTCCCCGGGTGGCGGCTCGCCTCGGTCATGTCGATCTGTCCCCTCCTCGGGGGTCTGCTGAGAGATTTTTGGGGGGATCGGAGGAAGGATGGATAATTGTCGGCTCAGGATGAATCGCACGATGACATTATAATCAATGAGGTGTCGGCTTATATAACGTTCTCAGCGTATAAATTATAGTGAGTGTGTTATATGACGCTGCTGGTTCTATATATAAGTATATATACACCCCACATACATTATAGTGTGCCTATAGAAGGGCAGCATAGAGCCAGTACACATACAGAGGCACAGTCATCCAGACCGGGGCAATAAAGACCCCCTGCCAGGCTATCCTATGTATATATGTACCCCCCTGCCAGGCTATCCTATGTATATATGTACCCCCCCCCCCGCCAGGCTATCCTATGTATCTATGTACCCCCCTGCCAGGCTATCCTATGTATCTATGTACCCCCTGCCAGGCTATCCTATGTATATATGTACCCCTTGCCAGTATATGTACCCCCCCTGCCAGGCTATCCTATGTATCTATGTACCCCCCTGCCAGGCTATCCTATGTATCTATGTACCCCCTGCCAGGCTATCCTATCTATATATGTACCCCCTGCCAGGCTATCCTATGTATATATGTACCCCCCTGCCAGGCTATCCTATGTATCTATGTACCCCCCTACCAGGCTATCCTATGTATCTATGTACCCCCTGCCAGGCTATCCTATGTATATATGTACCCCCCCTGCCAGGCTATCCTATGTATATATGTACCCCTTGTCCCTTGTCAGTATATGTACCCCCCTGCCAGGCCGTTATATATATATATATATATATATATATATATATATATATATATATATCCCCTGGCAGGTTGTGCTTTGTATATATGTAACCCCCTTCCAGGCTGTACTATGTATATACGAACCCCCTACCAGGCTTTACTATGTATACATGTACCCCCCTGCCAGGCCATCCTATGTGCCCCCCTGCCAGACTGTGCTATGTATATATGTACCCCATGCCAGGGTGTTCTTTCTATATATGTACCCTCCTGCCAGCCAATACTATGTATATAAGTACCCTTCTGCCAAGCTGTGCTATGTACCCCCCTTCCAGGCTGTTCTATGTATATATGTACCCCCCCCCCCCTGCCAGGCTGTGCTATGTATATATGTTCCCCCTGCAAGGCCGTTCTATGTACCCCCCTGCCAGGCTGTGCTATATATATGTACCCCCTGCCAGGCTGTGCTATATATATGTACCCCCCTGCCAGGCTGTGCTATATAGCCCCCTGCCAGGCTGTGCATTGTATACATATACCCCCCCCCCCCCTTTGCCAGGCTGTGCATTGTATACATATACCCCCCCCCCCCCTTTGCCAGGCTGTGCATTGTATACATATACCCCCCCCCCCCCATGGGGCATCCCGTGCCGGGCACTCACCCGGGTGGAGGTCCAGGCAGGCTCCGAGCTCCTCGTGCTCGTCCAGCCCGTCGTCCATGGGCATTTCCAGGGGTCGGGCCCCCCACTCGTCCCGCAGTTTCCTCTTCTTGTGTCCCCCGATCAGCGCCTCCACCGAGAAGGCGTGAGCCCGGGGGGTGAGGGTAACAGCCGCCCCCCTCCGCCGATCACTCATCCTCCCACCGACCCACCGACCGACCGACCGACCCACCGACCGACCTCTCCGACAGCCCGGCTCTGACTGCGCCCCGACCACCGCACCAAGGGGAGGATCAGGGGGACGGACAGGGGGGCGCCCCAACCAGCCAATCACAGAGCAGGGGGCGGGGCCAGAGTGACAGCCGGAGGGGGATTAACCCTTACCCACCCCAGACACCCAAATATCACCGCAAATGTCCCCTCACCCCATATTCCATATAGCACCCGGGACAGGTAAGTAATGAGCCCCGAGGCCAATGCATAGCGCCAACATATACCATAGGAGCTGACAATCTGATACACACAAGACACATACTGACCACAGGAACTGACAATCTAACACACACAACAGCTGCAAGACACATACTGACCATAGGAGCTAACAATCTAACACACACAACAGCTACAAGACACATACTGACCATAAGAGCTGACAATCTAACACACACAAGAGCTACAAGACACATACTGACCATAGGAGCTGACAATCTAACACACACAAGAGCTACAAGACACATACTGACCATAGGAGCTGGCAATCTAACACACACACAACAGCTACAAGACACATACTGACCATAAGAGCTGACAATCTAACACACACAAGACACATACTGACCATAGGAGCTGACAATCTAACACACACAACAGCTGCAAGACACATACTGACCATAAGAGCTGACAATCTAACACACACAACAGCTACAAGACACATACTGACCATAAGAGCTGACAATCTAACACACACAAGAGCTACAAGACACATACTGACCATAGGAGCTGACAATCTAACACACACAACAGCTACAAGACACATACTGACCATAGGAGCTGACAATCGAACACACACAAGACACATATTGACTTTAAGAGATGACAATCTAACACACACAAGACACATACTGACCATAGGAGCTGACAGTCTAACACACACAACAGCTACAAGACACACTGACCATAAGAGCTGACAATCTAACACAAACAGCAGCTACAAGACACATACTGACTTTAGGAGCTGACAATCTAACACACACAAGACACATACTGACCATAGGAGCTGGCAATCTAACACACACAGCAGCTACAAGACACATACTGACCATAGGAGCTGACAATCTAACACACACAACAGCTGCAAGACACATACTGACCATAAGAGCTGACAATCTAACACACACAAGAGCTACAAGACACATACTGACCATAAGAGCTGACAATCTAACACACACAAGAGCTACAAGACACATACTGACCATAGGAGCTGACAATCGAACACACACACAACAGCTGCAAGACACATACTGACCATAAGAGCTGACAATCTAACACACACAAGAGCTACAAGACACATACTGACCATAAGAGCTGACAATCTAACACACACAAGAGCTACAAGACACATACTGACCATAAGAGCTGACAATCTAACACACACAAGAGCTACAAGACACATACTGACCATAAGAGCTGACAATCTAACACACACAAGAGCTACAAGACACATACTGACCATAAGAGCTGACAATCTAACACACACAAGAGCTACAAGACACATACTGACCATAGGAGCTGACAATCGAACACACACACAACAGCTGCAAGACACATACTGACCATAAGAGCTGACAATCTAACACACACAAGACACATACTGACCATAGGAGCTGACAATCTAACACACACAACAGCTGCAAGACACATACTGACCATAGGAGCTGGCAATCTAACACACACAACAACTACAAGACACATACTGACCATAGGAGCTGACAATCGAACACACACACAACAGCTGCAAGACACATACTGACCATAAGAGCTGACAATCTAACACACACAAGACACATACTGACCATAGAAGCTGACAATCTAACACACACAACAGCTACAAGACACATACTGACCATAGGAGCTGGCAATCTAACACACACACAACAGCTACAAGACACATACTGACCATAAGAGCTGGCAATCTAACACACACAAGACACATACTGACCATAGGAGCTGACAATCTAACACACACAACAGCTGCAAGACACATACTGACCATAGGAGCTGGCAATCTAACACACACAACAACTACAAGACACATACTGACCATAGGAGCTGACAATCGAACACACACACAACAGCTGCAAGACACATACTGACCATAAGAGCTGACAATCTAACACACACAAGACACATACTGACCATAGAAGCTGACAATCTAACACACACAACAGCTACAAGACACATACTGACCATAGGAGCTGACAATCTAACACACACAGCAACTACAAGACACATACTGACCATAGAAGCTGACAATCTAACACACACAACAGCTGCAAGACACATACTGACCATAAGAGCTGACAATCTAACACACACAAGACACATACTGACCATAGAAGCTGACAATCTAACACACACAACAACTACAAGACACATACTGACCATAGGAGCTGACAATCTGATACACACAACAACTACAAGACACATACTGACCATAGGAGCTGACAATCTAACACACACAACAGCTACAAGACACACTGACCATAAGAGCTGACAATCTAACACAAACAGCAGCTACAAGACACATACTGACCATAGA